>JASANB010001699.1:0-49389 GCA_030248155.1 Sabatieria punctata
AAACAGTGGGGCTCTTCGATTCCGACATCGGCGCAGGTTCGTTGGTCACTCAGCGGTCGCAGCAAACTCTGACTGGCTGGAAAATGAGTACCAGTGTCTGTCAAAACTTTGGCCTCTGTAAAGTTGCCCCACCAGTGGCGTCTCTGACTGTCGATGATATCGTGGAAGGTTACGTGCAGATCATGGTTGCTCGTCAGCAACTGAAAATTAAACACAACCATTTTCAGGTGTAAAATCTAGAATGCAAATAAATCCCAATACCCAATACCCAATACCAATACCTGAGACCCCCAATACCCCAATACCAAATACTTGCATAGCTGGAACAAAAATTTCATTTCAGTGGACAGGTACATTCTAGTTGTGTACACAAAATTTTTGACACTGAAATTTATATTTTTAAGAGGCAGGTTGGGCCGCTGCCCAAACAGGGCGAGAAAATTTTGAAAAATTAGCCTTTCAGAAAGCATTTAGAGGCAGTTTTAGGCGTAAAATTAGCAGAAATTAACAGTTTTGGTAGTTAATATTTCGTAATTCAGTCCTGTTTCGTGCTTCCGGCGATTTTTTCCTAACTCGGCCAAAAATTGTGTGCACCACCGCAATATCCATGGGTACGGTGCTGGTACATTACGGTGACATTAAATGTCACCATTTTTATTTTAGATAAGAACAGAGAAACTAATTACTGGTGTAGCGCTTACAAAAGCGTACACTTTGGGGCCGTCCATAAACTATGACGTTCAAAAATTCAAAATTTTGCACCCCACCCCCCCCCCCCCCCTCCGACGTTTACCGACGTTTTCATCATCACCCCCCATAAAAATTACGACGTTTGGGAGGAAACCCCCCCCCCCCCGAAATAAAATTTTCGAATTTTCGTTCAAAATCTTAAGCTCCTTTTCTGACTGCGTAATCACAAATGAATAATAGAAAAATTTATGCCTGTGCACATACATATTTACCAGTTAGTTTCACCAATCTTTCAAGAATTTATTTAACTTTCAGTTAAAAAAGAGTCATTCAAATCGGTTGAGATTTGCGGTTGCCATAGTAAAAAATCTGCTGGGTTGTTTCTAGCCTGCCACTATAGACAGTAGATGGTTTACTAATTGTTCATGTTTATGCTTCAGATAGCTCTGCACTTCATTTCCAGCCAGATGAGTTGTTGAACAGCCCCAAGATACTGATGACTACATTTTTGTACAGTGCGATGAATACATAAACAATGAGAACTTCAAAACCGTTGAGGATGAACTGTGGCGCAACAGAGACGGATGATCTGCTTGACTGATCTTTTAGACCTTATAGACCTTCTTGGGTTTGCTCTTTTGTCTGTGTTGGTCTGTGACCTTGCAGTTTCTAATGAATGGTCTAAACAAAAATTGCGTAATACATACATACATACATACATACATACATACATACATACATACATACATACATACATACATACATACATACATACATACATACATACATACATACATACTACTGTTGATTGGGTATACCGAACCCATACAGAAAAATGGGTATTTTTGGGAATACCTACCCAATAAATACCTACCGATTCCAGGTATTTTCATAAACACCCATACCCGGTATACCGATTATTTTGGGAATACCCAGGTATTTGGGAATCGGTATTTTTCATCCAGTTAGGTGCAATTTTTATGGAAAATTGCCTATGATCACAATGTTTTCCGCCCCGGTAAGGTATCCTACCCGCCTGGCCGCCCAGCCCCAGAAAGAGCCATCAATCATCGCATCGTTATCTCGTTCAATTCAGGCCAAATAAACAGCTAGCATAGCAATGTGACCGCTACTGCGAATGAGTTTATGGCAGCAAAGTACTGCGCTAACAGATTAGCAGTTTACAGTAGTATAGATAGTACATGGTCAGCACGGTATAGTATTACACTTTGTCTTAATTTTAGAGCAAGCGGTAGCACTGTGTTATGCCACTAATTTGTTGACTCCAAATTGTTCTGTGCTGCGAGTAGATCTGCCCGTAAGAAAACTCATCGAGGTGAGGTGAGTGGCGTACTGTGCGCGCGTATTTAAGCCATGCATCCTGGCCACACGTTGCTTTAGCAGACGTTCGACTACGTAGGTCAGCCGGCTCGTCAGTGGCGAAGAAATACAAGATGTAGGCGAGAGTGGAGAGTGGCAGTTTGCTTCCTTCAACCATCGAGCCATTCCTTATGGTTTTCTGGCTGCCACATTTTGGACAGCCCCAGACGAAACCGTCAGACAGTTGTTCCTTTTTCCGTTCGGTCATTTTGTGGCCCTGAGCACACTTTAAGGACGTTGCAATTAACCATAACTCGCGCAGCCAATCTAGTGTTGTTATGACTATAGTCAAAGTCAAAGTCATAGTTAATACTTTTTGTGATATCGCAGTCAAACAGACAGGTAGGGCCCGACCGGATACAAATTTCTACCGGATCCGGATCCGGATCTGGATACGCCCATATCCGGCCGGATCTGGATCCGGATATGCCGGATATCATTGATCAACTTAAAAAATTTTTTTGGTGGTACCAAATGGTCATCAACTTAAAAATTTGGTGGCACCTACCAACTGTAGTTCAAACTATGGTTGGATAATATCGGGTTTTTGCGATACATGTGATATTGCATATATCATATGCATGCAAAAATGAGATATGTACATATTTTTTGCATATTTGCATATTTTATCACCGCGGCTAGAAATTGATAACTGGACGCTTTCCAAGCATTTTCGAGTTTGGTCGGAATGTCTATGCAATCTTTAGCATTTATTAGGCATACCTATTTTGCAGATACAGACCTCATCTGAAAAAAAAACAGAAGGGGGAATACAGTTTGGCATGAAAGTTCAGCTCATTTCGTAATTTTTAGATAAAAATGGTTGACATACAGACTTTTGGCCAAACTATTGTTTGTATGTTCAAATTTGTTCTCTCTAGTGTGGTATACTTAGCCGACCTTTTGGTAGACCTGTCCTAGTTTTACAAACTAAAAAATTATGAATTTGAAAAATTTCAGTTGAGATTTCCATTCTTTGCGAGTTGAGTTTAGAGTCTCAACTCAAGCCATTCATCTCCATTCTGCAACTGAAAAGAGACGCTTTGATCTCTGTAAAGTACAAATTTACAGTATAAACTTGCCTCAATAATAGTTCGTTTTTTATTTTAGATTTTTTATTTTTAATTAAATGAAAAATTAGCAAAAACAAGGCGACTATCCTAAACATAGAAATCCAGTCTGCTTGGCTGTTTTGTGATATTCATTGTATCACATTAGTATTATTATCTTTGTTGAGTTTGTTTTGGCCAAGTCCTAGCCTGCTCGCCTTCTGTAGCTTAGAGCTATCCCCTTCCGAAATGAACTGACCCGAATTTTCAGATGTCATTTTTCAACGTAAATATTTCAAGAACCCTTCATCGGATCTTTGCCAAATTTTGCAAGTTAACAAATCTTTATATGGACTTAAGAACCTGAAGAGCTCAGCTTTTTCACAAAACCGGTTAAAATCTGGCGGATTTTTACTTTCAGTCAAGGTGAAAAATTAGCATTGTCAAAAATGAGGGTGTTATCCTTTGCACAGAAATCAGGGTTATACGAACTACTGGGGTCATAGATTACAATCGCCTCAAGAAATTTCTAACAAGCATTCGGTCGAATGCAATATTTATGTTCAAAATACGTAAAAATCACGTTTTCTCATCTGTGACTGATATCCGGCATATCCGGCAGGTAATATCCGGATCCGGTACCGGATCCGGATATGGCCATATCCGGCCGGATCCGGATCCGGATCCGGATATCCGGTCGGGCCCTATTTACTAAGGTTGATAAAATTTTGAAATCAAATTTCTCATTCAATAATCATTATTTAGACTTAAAAATCCTTAGAGTACTGATAGACTAGTTCAAGAAACTTTGATCGAATGCCGCTTTTGAAGACTAAAATGGACCTGCCTTGGGCCACCTTTTGGCTCCTTATTATGGAATCTATCAACGATAATTTAACATTTCAGATAATTGTAGCTCAATTTTTAAGCTGCAAATTGATGGCAAGACTGCTAGTCCACTACCAGGAGTTCTGGAAGGCAATCAAGCCTAGTAGTTATACTGCTCTCTTACTCTTACTGATCTTTTTTAAATTTGTGAATATGGACTTAGGCTGTTTTATGGTTTAGACCTTAAAACAGCCTAAGTCCACTATCACAAATTTTAAAAAATATGCAAATCAGGAAAGATGTGGTGGCCCAAACTCAGGTGCAGAGTAGCACTGGTATGGGCCTCTTTTGGCATAATACACTTTAGGCCATAGCAGTTTGCACAATTTATTTCAGGCTAGCCGAAAACTTTGAACGCGTTTTTCTCGTTTCATCTATTTATGGACTGAGGCATTTCTTCGTCTGAACGCTTCAATTGTAAAAAATTGCAAAAATTTGCTCGAAAATTTACTTGCCAGAAAAATCGGAGGGGGGTCGGTGAAATCGTCTCGGAGGGGGGTCCCCATCCGGGGGGGTCTGACCTAAGTCGGGTGGGGGGGCAGACCCCCAGACCCCCCTGTTACATGTATGGCTCTTCTGTGTGTATTGTTTCTACTAGTACTCTATAAATCTGCTTCACCCTAAACCCCAAAACAGTTTTACTCTAGCCCACAATGCTGGTTATGCCATTGGAAAATAACGGCACTTACTGCGATTACAACCTGATGTGTTTGGTTGAGTTTTTTGTCTGGCAAAAGAGAAGCCGCAACCAGTTGCCCAGAAGTGGCAGAACCGCTGATTTTATAATACCGGAACGAGTTGTTATTGAGCAGTTCTACAGCTAGTGGAACTGTAACAGAACGCAGAATTTCAGCCCATTGCAGGGGGTAGTCGGATTTGCCCTGGCTGTGGTTTTTCAGAGCAGTCAATTTTGAGTTCAAAACATCATCTTGTTTCTTCGCAGCACCGGTCAGCAGCTTAGTGCTATAAAGTGCCAGTCATAAACTAGGACGTTCCAGAGAGGCGATGCTGGTTTTGGTTAAATTTCGATATTGTCGCAAGGGTGCAGGTCAGTGGCGTATCCAGGATTTTGGAAAAGGGGGGGTGTAAAATTTTGAAAGTGCCTGGTTAGGCCGCTGCCCAACCAGAGTAAGAAAATTTAGCAAGATTAGCCTTCAAAAACGCGTTTAAAACGCATTCCGAGCTTAAAATTAACAGAAATTACAAGTTTTAGTAGTTTATAATGGCCTGGTTGGGCTTCTGCCCGACCAGGGCGAGAAAATTTTGAAAATTTGGCCTTCAAAAACGCATTTAGAAGGCATTCTGAGCACAAAATAGACAGTTTTAGTACATAATTCATTAGTTTTTTATATTTTTGACTAAAAATTGACTATTTTCTTCCTACCTCCACCGCAAAGGGGGGTGTACACACCCTACACCCCCTGGATACGCCACTGGTGCAGGTTGGCAACGGAAACGTTGACGTTTCAGGTGTGAACAAGCTGTTGCCGCAACTATTACAATGAAAACTCGGAAAGGAATCAATAGCCGGCACAGGTGGTGTACGTAGTGATATAGTTAGGCGGCAAAGCCACTGTGCACTGGCCCAGTTTATGCAAGTTCATCTGCACGGCGGCACAAGCCCTTGTCGCAAAGAGTTGGTCTGAACCGAAAGCTGGTGACAGCAATTAGGTAAATGGGAACCGACTGGATCTGCCATTGCACCTGGAAGCCACAGTGGCAAGCATGCTTGGAGAGAGACTGTATTGGCCCACTTCGAAGTGGTCAACCAG
Source organism: Sabatieria punctata (assembly GCA_030248155.1). Lineage (NCBI taxonomy): Eukaryota > Metazoa > Nematoda > Chromadorea > Araeolaimida > Comesomatidae > Sabatieria > Sabatieria punctata. The sequence continues at coordinate 5,780 of JASANB010001699.1, forward strand.
GCTCAAACTGGTATACCGAATCAATAGTACTCCGGTCCCCCATCAGATTGTATCGTATCGTATTGCAAGGAAAACTCAACACACCAGTTCATGGTTCCCAGCTTCCAAAGATCATTGTCACAAGGCGCATTTTAGATTAGAATTGAATCTGTGAAAAGTGACAAAACTACAGCAAATGAGCCCTGTTACGAAAAATCAGCAAACTCAGCTATGGCACCCAGTAAAATCAGCTATGGAACAGAGGGTACATACAATACGTACTTACCTGGCTCGAACTGGACCCATGTTAGAAATGCCTATTATGTCTCCATCAGGTTGCCAATCAGTATTCACCATATCGAAGTTTCTGAGTTTGTTGAAGAGTGGCTTGAGGTTGTGTAAGACCACTGTGTCTGCATCCAAATACATACCGCCATACTGAGCTGAAAAGTACTTTTTTAGAAAAAGCTGAGGAGCAGTTGAAAACTGCCGACTTCTCTAGGCTGACAGAAAATTATTTGACCTAAATTTCAGTGGGGTCTAGGGCCCCCTCTACTGTTTCCCAGCAAGTTAATAACAAATAGCAAGTTAATATATTTTTGGGCGAAATCGGGTAGCAAATAGCAAATTCCTAGCACGTTAATGTTGGGCAAAGCGCCGCCTAGCAAGTAAATAGCTAGTTTATTTCGGATTTAGGGGGTGAGAAATTTGCTAGGAATTTGCTAGCAATTTACTAGGAATTCACTAGCCTCACTCAGACATATTCATCCATTATCCCTATCTTTCCCCGCTTGGCCTGGGACCTGATGTGCTGCCAGGATGTACTTTATACCCAATGTTGGTTACGCTACGGATATTGCTAAAGTAGGGCTATAGCCAAGTATGGACAAAAGTCAGTCTCTTCTAGTCTGACAGTATATTCGGCAAATAGAAAACTACTGAATGTGTTCATGTTAGGGATAAAGTTAGAGAAAATTATTGCCTGTGCTTCTCTTCCTGCTGTTGCTTGTTCAACTCATTGAAACTGAGATACAATGTATAGTTTTGATTCTAAACGGTACCGGAGTTTTTTACTTATGAGACAAATAGAAAAATGCCCAAATGGGTCACTTTTCACGCCGTTTTGAAAACCATGATCTTACAATAACTATGGTATGGTGGTCATATAATCGGAAAATCTCGAAGGCATCATTTGGTTGAGCGAACAATTTGTAGCAAATTGATAGCAAATAGATAGCAAATTTCTAGCAAATAACAAGTTAATAACAAAACTATTTTGGCAGGTTAAAATAGTGATTTGTAGCGTCCTTACTTAAAAAACGCACCAAAAACGCATTTCCAGGCGTTTTGTAGCTTTTTGAAATTTGAGACCCCCGTCTGGGCGAAATCCCCCTCGACCCCCCACCGGAGGAAAATCCCCTCCCCTAGGTCGACCCGGAGCTGTTACATGTATGCTAAAAGCTATTTATTACCGAGTATTTTCAGTCTAAAGTAGTCAGCTTTGTGTGCAGGAATGAGGCACTGGAAGGCCGGGTGAACTTTGCCGATCCAGTTGGCAATCTCAGATTCAGAAACAACCTCCAAATGCAAGTCTTCTCTGTTGTGACACGCAACCGTTGCCAGCGAAAATTTTATGTGCACAGGCAGTGGCTTCTTGTCCCAGAAAAGCCACAGTACAGGCTTGCCGTTGACTGTGTACAAGAACAGTTCCGAATTCCAGACCACTTCATGTTCCTTTCCGTGAGATACCACCGTACGAGTAGCAAAGCGCTGTTGGGCAGTAAACCGTGAATACAACAAGCCAACTCTGTCCACGTAGTAGTTATTAGTAGCGAAGAGATAAAGAAACAAAACTAACAGAAACAGAGCCCACCAAAACTTCCGCAAAATTTCATTCATATTAGTTTGGTTGTCTTACTTAACCTGTTGTGGCAGCAAGTGTAAGGAGATTGATTCATTGCACTTGGAGTATACCGCTCTATCGTATGGGTGCTTACGTGTGTTTGTCTCGCTTGCTTATGCTACAATAATGAACTGAATTTATTAATGAGATACGAGCATTAGTGCAACTATTGTAGCTCCGATCGCCGGCTCTGCTATACTGCGACTACGACACGACTCAATCGGAAACGATGCGATAATTGTAATACACTGTAGCCACTGTCAAACCTACGTGCGCTGTCGCGCTCCAGTCGTGCAACACCGCCGCTCTTCTCCGGTTTACTTTACACATACAATCACTCTGCTCTCTCTGATCGGTCCGACGAAAACCCCAACTGGCTAACAAATTAGCATAAAGTACGTACATGCGCCATCACACGCCAACTCACCTTAGTAACCAATACAGATACGTAGTTCAAATTACAGTTGGTAGGTATACCTGAACCTGAACCTGAAACCTGGGTATTAACCTGAAAATTGTGAACCTGAACCTGAACCTGGACCTACTTGAAAATAAAAGTACTTACCTGACACCTACTAGGTCGGTACCTACTTTTCAGGTTTTTCTTGTCCTAAACTTCCCGGTACAAGTAGCATATACTGTCAGTTCGTTAGATCAGATATTGCTTGACGCTCTACAGTTTTGTTCTTAAAAATGGTGTGCGGGAAGCGTATAATGCACATTATCTGCACCTACGTTACTTGTACTGTAACTTAAAAATGAAGGTGATTATTGGGAAAAGCCCCATCCGGAAATTGACTTTATGAAAGCTTGTTTTCCTCTATGCTTTAGTTTGTTTGTTAAACGTAAGCTTAAACGGCAGCTAGTAGAACTCATGTAGCCTGAGCTTTACCTTAATGCCGGAACTCAGAGTTTGAAATGAACGTTTGTGGGGTGCGTGCCTGGCGATCGGTCTGTCATACCAGTGGCATATCCAGGATTTTGGAAAGGGGGGGTGTAAAATTTTAAAAGTGCCTGGTTGGGCCGCTGCCCAACCAGGGTAAGAAAATTTAGCAAAATTAGGCTTCAAAAACGCGTTTAAAACGCATTCCGAGCTTAAAATTAACAGAAATTACAAGTTTTAGTAGTTTATAATGGCCTGGTTGGGCTTCTGCCCGACCAGGGCGAGAAAATTTTGAAAATTTAGCCTTCAAGAACGCATTTAGAAGGCATTCTGAGCACAAAATAGACAGTTTTAGTGCATAATTCATTAGTTTCATATATTTTTGACAGACTTTTTCTTCCTACCTCCACCGCAAAGGGGGGTGTACACACCCTACACCCCCCTGGATACGCCACTGCGTCATACCGCAAAAAATTGCTGGTGTTTTTCTCGTTTTTGTCGAATTGTTGGTTTGTAAATTTCGATTGCTTTGAACATGGATCGTTTTCTTAAGAAAAGGAACAGGAGCGCTATTGATTTAGCTCATAGCCGAAAATTTGTGCCTTTATTTGAAAATACCTGAACCTGAACCTGACACCTGGGTACTTTTGAAAAATGTACCTGAACCTGAACCTGAACCTGAAATTGGATTTTAGAGATACCTGAACCTGGACTTACCTGAAATTTGGTGGTACCTACCAGCTGTAGTTCAAATGTTGGTCATTTCACAACTATAAAGAAATGTAGAATTTTAGCCCACTCCACGTTCCGCACAACGGTCAGCAGCTTAGTGCTCTAATAAGGGGCCATTCATAATTTAGTATCGAAAATGTCGCAGGGGTAGAGGTAGGAAATCGAAGATGGCGACGTCGTTTACGCGTAGGTGCTATGAATCGACCTATTTTGTAGTGACTACTAACTACTAATTTTTGTTTTTTATGATGTTATCAAGACTACAATTTGACAACAACTACATATTCAGATTTAGTAGTAGATTAAGTTAAGAGGCAGTCCACGAAAAAGTCGAACCTTGCCAGGAAGAGCCTTGTACAGCTGATTTTTCAAAATCGGCCTAGAGAGCTGAAACTTTCAGGCATTGTAGACCACAAAACGTCATTGACGTGTTCACTGTTCGATCTTTTCTAGCTGCCCTACAACCAAAATTACGGCCCTTCAAAAACTGCGATTTTGACCATTTTTGCCTTGAGGTCCCAACTTCAAGACGGCATAACTCCTTCTCTGGTGGACCGATTTTGATGTGGTATTGCTCATTAAAGAGGTAATTGGACTGTCTATCAGGCAGTATGCACAAACTGACCGAATTCTGTCTTTGATTTTTTTGGCGTTTTTTAGACTTTGGCAGCCAATAACTCAAAACTGTATATGGTTACCTAGCAAGATAATGACAGATTCGAAATCTACGTGCAATTTTACGTCTGATAGTCATATTCTTGTTGCTGAAAGCTGGGATCTAAGCAGTCAAAAGTTTGATCGAAAATAGCCTGCCAGTACCGCTCCATTTTTTTGGCGTTTTTTAGACTTTGGCAGCCAATAACTCAAAATTGTATATGGTTACCTAGCAAGATAATGACAGATTCGAAATCTACATGCAATTTTACGTCTGATAGTCATATTCTTATTGCTGAAAGCTGGGACCTAAGCAGTCAAAAGTTTGGTCAAAAATAGCCTGCGATTACCGCTCAATTTTCAGTTCTTCATTTTGGAATTGAGTACCTAATTTTCATTTTTCAATTGTGCATGAGAATGAAAGCTGTCTTGCATTGAAAACCTGCAAACCAGTAATGAGCAATCGATGTTCTACTCCTGTCCTATTTTTGTTTTCTGAAAACTGGGACTCAAGCAGTCAAACACTTGGTTGAATGTGGTCTAGTGATTGAATTTAGGTAAGTGCTGTGCGTGCACTATGTCCCTGTAAATATCTGCCCTAAAGACAGCACTATGTTCCATATCAAGATCATTCTGATGTGCTGATTGGACAATGGACATATTCGTGACAAATAAACCTATAATTTTTGCAGACATAAAGATGGTCTAAGATAACATCACAATGATGCATTGTGGCGGTTGCTCATTTCAAGTAAGTAGCAAATGAATTGTTCTGCTCAATTTACACTTCTTCAAATGATGGAATTCAGTATTCACCCAGCAATGTTTGCCCACACAATGTTTGTCTCAAACGATGCTGGAAAGAACAGCAAAAATCGCCTCCAAGAGCCTACAAGATCGATCGCCCAACACCTGGTTGAGAGAACAGGTGTTATGGCCCAAACGCAGTTTTGGAATTGGTTGAGACAACTGCTAAGGAGCAACCTGAAGATCTGGATTCCAAGTCAGATTCAGATGTGTTTGAGGAACGTGTCCGACGCACAACGTTCACTCAGATGAGGCAAAGGGCTAGGGAGTTGCACAACGACTTGGTGAACGCTGATCTAGAGCTGTCAGACCTCCTGTATGAGCAGTATGGTGACTGTCTATGGACCTATATAACATGAAAACACATGAAGCACGAGAAATGTGTGGCAGACCATGTGGCAAAGATGAAGTGGCAAATTTCTGTGGAAAAAATGTTTGCACGTTGGAGACCCTATGCCTACAGCAGAACGATACAGAGTACAGTGACTGCAACTAGTTGTGGCTATGGCCCAAAACGCAGTTTTTGGGAATTGGTAGAGATGACTAATACAGAGGAACTTGAAGGTTTTTATGCTTTTTCATCTCTACTCATAACAGGCAAGTCTTCAGACAGTATGTGTGGTGGATTCATTGTGCTTTTCTTTTAATTTTGTTCCACTCATAACAGGCAAGTCTTTGAACAGTTTGTGGGGTGGATTTATTTTGCATAGCATTGAACTCCGTCTCCTGCTCATAGCAGGCAAGTCTTTGGACAGCTTGTGGGGCGGATTGGGTAGGTCAGACAGAAATAAACTTTGCAAGATGAGGTGGAACAGCAAAGGCGAGCTAAAAATAACACAAAGCATGAAAATCTATCTAACATGACAGCCTTACAAAGACCACACGCGGTACTAATGGAGACAGCCCGCTAGCAAGTCATAGCCGATATAGGTATGAATTTGCCGCAAAAGTTTAAACGGTCATATCTCTTGAAGGAGATGTCGTACAGTAAAAAATGGGTTATTTTCGGATGTAGCGAAGAAATCTAAATCTAGTAGAACAGAGCCAAAGCAATAATAGCTCTAATCGACGCAGTCCATTTTGAAGGTCAAAACAAGGTGAGAGCTGTAAGTGCAGATTTGCCGCGAAACTTTGAACGGCCATATCTCGGGAAGCAGGCCTCCTAGAGCAAAACTGAAGTCATTTTTGGAATCAGTGGGCAAAAGTACATCCGGCGAGATGGTCAGAAATAAAATTTTGGTCCTGGATAAAAAAATGACTTTTTGCGCACCACCAAAATTGGACTAGTGATTTTCAACTGGTCATAACTCACGAACGGGAGGTCGCAGCGCAAAAATGAAGTTACTTTTGAACTCAGCAGGCCAAAATAGGTCTAGAAAACTGCCCCCTGACTCGGTTTAGGATAGCCATCAAAAGATATGCTCACCAGGGGGCCATTGATTTTCGGTAATTTGGACTTTAATATACAGGGTGTGTCAAAAAAAAACAACCCAGCAGAGTTTTTGCTGTAGCAACCGCAAATCTCAACCGATTTGAATGAATCCTGCTTTAAATGAAAGACATATAAATTCTTGAAAGACTAGTGAAGGCCCTATTAAGATATGATGCTTAGTTCCTGAGATATTTTCCTTCAAACTCAAAACAGAGATTTTGGCAGTGAACAAGAGCGATTCCGTTGCACTTCACAACAAAACGGATTCCTACTGCTGAGGGGCAACAAGACTTTTACAAATGAAGTAACCAAGCATGTATGGCACCAGAAAAACCTCGTTGCGTTAGCCCTGAGCAGTAGGAATCGGTTTTATTATGAAGTGCAACAGAATACTAAAAATCGCTTTTGTTCATAGCCAAAATCTGTTTTGACTTTGAGTGCAAATATCTCAGGAACCAAGCATCATATCTTAATAAAAGCTTCACCAAACTTTCAAGAATTAATTTCTCTTTCACATAAAATAGGACTCACTGAAATCGGTTGAGATTTGCGGGTGCTACAGTAAAAAATCTGCTGGATTGTTTTAATCTCTGTTGTGCACTGCCAAAATCTCTGTTTTGATTTTGAAAGCAATTATCTCAGGAACTAAGCAACGCATCTTAATAAAAGCTACACCAGTCGTTCAAGAATTTATTTATCTTTCATTTAAAGCAGGATTCATTCAAATCGGTTGAGATTTGCGGTTGCTACAGCAAAAAATCTGCTGGGTTGTTTTTTTTTGACGCACCCTGTATATATCCCGATCCGGGCCGAGGGTAGCCAAGCGGAGCTCATATTCGTAATCAGCTCATTAAACTGCATCAGATAGACTACTATAAAATCAATTTTGAGCAAAAAATTTTTTTCCCAAAACCTTTGAGGGGGCAAACCCCCCGCAACACCCCTTGGATTTTGACCAATTTGTGTGGATTATGTTTGGCCAGTTATGAGCTTACTTTGCAGAAAGTTCAAGGTGGCCCACGCTTCTGTGGCTGGAGTTATGGGCGAATATTTGCAAAAAATGGGGGGGGGTGAATTTTCGCAATTTTTGGTACATTTCGGAAAATAACTCGCTAACCAGGTACGATACGGAAGAAGTTGAGTGGGGGATTTAAAGTATTTTGAAATAGCTATCGATTGGTGCGATGCGAAAGCTGTCGGTTTAGAAATGCGCAAACGGCACACGTTTGAATTTGGGTCGTTATAGAGGTCCAAAAATTGGCCAAAAAACGGCTGGCGAGCCAACTTTGAGGGGGTGTAGCTCCGGTTATAGGGGGGTGTTTTTCTTCTAATATGCGCCGAAGGTCATCGTTCGTGGTCTAGTTTATGCTCATAAAATTTTAGCCGGATCAGTGAGATGAACCCCCTTGCCCCCTCTCTTCGTCACCTAAGCTGACTTTCTCGCGAAATGCATGTTAAACATGTCAACTCAAGAATTTTATTAATATAATATTACTCTTGAACGATCTGAGTTAAAAAAAACTCCATATTCATTAGTTATCTTGTAAAAAATATACACGAAAACACAACATTCTGAGCTTTGACCCGGGTCTTATAACTGGAAAATGCACCCTGACATACCCTGCTTTCTGACCACCTGCTATAAGACGCGGGTCTTAAAACCAGAAAAGAAATCCAGTTATTAGACCCGGGTCTTATAACCGGAGGTTATACGCGGAAAGCTACATTACCTTCACCAACAGCTAACAAATAAAAAGTTGTTCTACAGTAGATGAATGTTGAACATTTCAGCGGTTTACCGAGCCAACTCAAAACTCAAGTTTAGTAGCGTAATCAGCAATAAATTCTATCAGTTTTTTATCAATCTTGTCCACGTTTTCGCCAATTCTCAGTGATTCGTTTTTGACCGAATTCTTCTCGGGCTCCTTTGTCTGTCTACACTGCTGCATACTGAAGCGAATCAAAGAAGGCAAAAGCATATTTGACTGCAGAAATTGATGGTCTGACATATTTCCAATTGACGAATTCATCCCACTGTTGTAGTAGACCAACAATTCGGTATCCTGTAACCATACAAGGGGTTTGGGTTACCGTTTACACTAAAATACCAAACTCTTACCCCTAACCCAGAGACAGTTTATTCTGGCACTTACTGCGATTTCAACCTGATGTGTTTGGTTGAGGATTTTGCCTGGCAAAAGAGAAGCCACAATCAGTTGCCCAGAAGTGGCAGATCCGTTGATTTTATAATACTGGAAGGAGTTGTTATTAAGCAGTTCTACAGCTAGTGGAACTGTAACGGAGCCTAGAATTTCGGTCCATTCCACGGGGTAGGAGCCTTTGCCCTGGCTGTGGTTTTTCAGAGCCGTCAATTTTAAGTCCAAAACGTCATCTTGTTTCTTCGCAGCACCGGTCAGCAACTTAGTGCTATAAGCGGCCAGTCATAAACTAGGACATGACGTTCCATAGAGGGGTGGGGTGGTTGGTTGAACATCGAAAATGTCATGGTGGGATGGAAGTTGGCATAGAAAAGGTTGGCGTTTTTTAGTGCCAACAAGCTGTTGCCACAACTGTAGTTATCACAAGGAAAACTCAACAGAGTTCATGCTTCTAGCTGCCAAAATGGTAGTTCATTGTCAACAGGCGATTTAGATTAGAATTGAATCTTTGAAAGGAAACTGCAGCAAGTAAGTGCCCATGTGCCCTGTTACGAAAAAACCGGTACTTAAATAAACTAGTAACTATGGCACAGCGTGTATATACAATCTTGCTAGCGCGTCCGCGCGGCAGTCCTTTCCGTATATCGTAAAACTTCTAATAATAGCGCTGAGCTATTATTTTTCGTGATTGCTTTTAGGGGCGCTATTCTTGGAGCGTGCGCCTTAATTATTTCAATGCTACATTGGCCATCTCAAGCATCCTTATTTTTTGAAAGTACAGGGTATTTTTGTCTTAAACACAAGCAATCTTTATATGTTTTAGTGTGTCCAATGTTTGCAAGCTTAATCAAAGAAAATTGTCGCAAAGGGACAGTATTCTACATTGGAAACACGTACAAAGCGTTGATTAGTAGTAGTGCGAGTGGGAGCACTATTATTAGAAGGGCGCTACTATTAGAGCGTGCGCGTTATTAGAAGCTCACGGTATCTACCAAATTTTGGTCTCACATACATGCATCCCTTCGAAAGAGACAAAGCGAGCGCGGACGAGCTGGCTAGCTTACAATGAATGTACTTGGCTCGCACTGGACCCATGTTAGGAAAGCCTATTATGTCTCCGTCAGGCTCCCAATCAGTATTGACCACATCGAAGTTTCTGAGTTTGTTGAACAGTAGCTTGAGGTTGTGTAAGACAACTGTGTCTACATCCAAATACATACCACCATACTGAGCTGAAAAGTACTTTTTGAAAAAAGTAAGTGAGAACAGACCACTTTTGACGCGTTGACCAGTAGCGCACCCAGGGGTGTACGGTGCTAAACCCCCTTTGTGGTTTAAATAGGAAGGAAAAAAATTAGGCAAAAATAAGAGAAACAAATAATACATTTTTTGCTGTAATAAATTTTGCTGAATTTTCGCGCCCGTCTCAACCAGGTAGAGGCAACTTCGAAAGTTTACACCGCCACCTTTGCAAAATCCTGGGTACGCCGCTGACGCTGACAGAAAGATATTTTACTTAAATTTTACAGTATGTTTTACAGTTTGTTTGTTTAGTTTGTTTGTTTTCTTTTTAAAAAAACAGTGTTGGGCAGAAAACGAAAGTTGTTATCTTTCGTGAATTTGAGCAATTTACAGCAAGTATACTGTTCTGCATTAAGAAAGCCATGGTGTATTCTCGAATGATTTATTTAGCTTCACTGAGAAAAGTGATTTACCGAGAATTTGCAGTCTAAAGTAGTCAGCTTTGTGTATAGGAATGAGGTACTGAAAGGCAGGGTGAACTTTGCCGATCCAGTTGGCAATCTCAGCTTCAGAAACAACTTCCAAATGTAAGTTTTCTCTGTTGTGACACGCAACCGTTGCCAGCGAAAATTTTATGTGCGCAGGCAGTGGTTTTTTGTGCCAGAAAAGCCACAGAACAGGCTTGCCGTTGATTGTGTGCAAGGACAACTCCGAATTCCACTCCACTTCATGTTCCTTTCCGTGAGATACCACCGTACGAGTAGCAAAGCGTTGTTGGGCAGAAAACCGTGAATACAACAAACCAATTCTGCCGACAAAGTAGTTATTATTATTATTTGTAGCGAAGAGATAAAGAAACAAAACTAACACAAACAGAGCCCAGCTTAACGTCAACAAAAATTTGTTCATATTGGGTTCTTAAACCTATAAATGAAACTGTAGAGTTAAAACCGCTCTCATGGTAGGAGGGACTGTGCATAAACGACGTCGTTCCAGAGGGGGAGGGGGTCGGCTGAAATGCGACGATAGACGACACACTAGCAGGGGAGGGCGTTAGCAAAAACCGACGTCGATTTTTTCGGAATGTTAGGGAACTTTGATTGTATTTTCAATTTAAGTACACAGCACTTTTATCGGGGGGGGGGGCGGTAAACCAAAAACTACCTCGACTTAGGGGGCGGGGTTCCCCAAGAGACGACGGGGAGGGGGTCCGAAAAATCGGGATTTTGAAACGACGTCGTTTATGGACGGCCTCTAATAAATGAACTCTTTACCCGTTATAGTGAACACCATGCACAGCCGCATGCAAATCGACAATAGCAACTCCGTAAACTACGCCAGTGCATGAATTGTATTGTAATCAAAACTTTAATAAACATATTGTAATGGCGGCAAGGCTACGTGCGGCCGCCTCTGCCGCTGGCTCGCCAAACCTGTTTGGCCGCCGTTTTCTCAAATGCTTCAGCGTTTTTGTGCTGTTTCAATCAAATTTGAATAGCAACCAATTCAGTTAACGTTGCTTCCGTTTGTAATAGCGAAGAGATAAAGAGTTAGTAGAGTGCAAGCATAGCCAAAGTATGCCGGCACAGTTGGTGTAGTGGTTTAAGCCACATGGCCACTGTGCACGACGTCGTGCGCTCATCCACTCGGCGGGGCAAGTTTCTTGCCGCAAAGAGTTGGTCGTCGGCATAAAGCGGTATCCGCCCATTTCATAAAGCTCCACCCAGGCCACCGAAAACTGGTTACAGCGAGTAGGTAAAATGGGAACCAACTGGATCTGCCGTTGCACCGAAAGCCGCTCCGAAAAGCATGCCACGTCTTGCTGGGTTGTTTTTTTTTGGCACACCCTGTATTTGCTGAAAAAATACTTGCCAGAAAATCGGGAGAGGGTCGGAAAAATAGTCTAGGGCATACATGTAACAGGTCTTCCGCCGATGGGGGGAGGGGGGGTTGGGGGGGGGGTCTGAGCCAAAATTTTGGGGGAGGGGGTGGGCACTAAAAAACGCTCAAAATCGAAAAAAATCGCAATTTTTGGCCTAAAAATCGCTAAAAATCGCTAATTTGGGCTGAAATACAGCTGAAAAGTGCTGTTTTGCAGGCGATTTTGGCAACTTTTGTGTGTGAAAGTGTAGAAAATTGCAAAAATTTGCTCGAAAATTTACTTGCCAGAAAAATCGGAGGGGGGGGGGTCGGTGAAATCGTCTCGGGGGGGGGGGGGTCCCCGTCCGGGGGGGGTCTGGCCTAAGTCGGGTGGGGGGGGCAGACCCCCCAGACCCCCCTGTTACATGCATGTATGGTCTAGGGGGAGGGGGTCCCAATCCGAAGGGGGGTACGGTGTATGTGATTCCCATGAAAACATAATACGTAATTAATAAACTACCTAAAGCTTTGAAATAAAACAAACAAACTAGCACAAAACCGATTCAAGCCAGGTTGGGCACAGCTGTCGATATTGGTGGTCGTAAAGATAGAAGGTAAGCTGAGTACACACAGCCAGCTGAGTGGGATTGTCAGTTTGATTGAAGATTCGTTTAGATACTGTAGAGATGAGCTCATAGCCATGATCAAACAGAAGCTATGTTACATGTAAGTACATAGCAAAAAGGTATAGCAAAATTCTATGTACGTAACGTACATTGTCTGCTACTGAACGCCATATGTTTATTGTATCGCCGAACGATGTGAATATGTGGTACTGGCACCTTATACGGTACCTACCGGTGCGTACGGTAAGGGTGTACGATATATTCTACCCCCACGCTCGAGCATGTCGGTTGTACCATCATGGTACCGTATCCGTATGTTATTATAGGACGTTTAGTGGCTAAAAACGACGTTGTGTCCATAAACGACGTCGTTCCAAAATCCCGATTTTTCGGACCCCCTCCCTCCAAAATCGCCTAGCGTCATTTCTTGGGAACCCCCTCCACTACGGCGACATCGTTTTCGATTTCCTCCGCCCCCGATAAAAGGTCAGTACATACTGTACTGTCGTCTTTTCTTGTGACAATACTGAGCGCGCAATCAATTTGAATAATTCCCTACAACCACTCTGGGAAGCTTTTCTGTATGTAGAAACCTTTGACAAAATGCGTATAAAACGAAAATAATGCAATCGAAGTACCCTAAAATACCGAAAAAAAGCGACGTCGTTTTTTGCTCACCCCCTTTTGCAAAGTATGAGTACACAACAGTAAATAATACCGAAATTTTTTTGTTAGTTCAGCTAAAGTCATCCTGGTTCTTATTGTACAAAAATCACCGTAAACTTTCTGTTCGAAAATAGGTTTTGCATTCTATCACATCAAATCGACATGCGTAAGTCTTTGTTTATGAGAGAAATTTAGTTAAACTCGTGATTGTGTTATGGTTGGATGATATCGGGTTTTTGCGATGCATATGATATTGCATATGAATATATGTATGCAATCTCTAGTGCATATTGATATTGCATATATCATATGCATGCAAAAATGAGATATGTACATATTTTTTGCATATTTGCATATTTTATCAAGGCGGCCTGAAATCGATAACTGGACGTTTTCCAAGCATTCTCCGGTTTGGTTGGAATGTCTACGCAATCTTTAGCATTTTTAGACATACCTATTTTACAGATACTGACCTCATCTGGTAAAAAACAAGAGGGGAAACACAGTTTGGCATGAAAGGCCAGCTTATTTCATAATTTTAATAAACCGAACAAAAATACTGATGCCTAGTCTCATAGAAAAAAGTAAAGTTGGATCCCATCCAAATAAAATCGCGATATTTGGGCTCTCCGGCTTGGCTGGCTCAGTTTCAGGTTTACGTACGTAGGTCTACAATTGTATAGTTCCTAGGCTTAAGAATCGGAGATAACCGAATTTTACCAAAAAATGAGAAACTGAGTGTGAAATTGAAGTAATCTAACATTGTTTAAAATGTTTTAAAACTTCAAACCGAAGCCATTTTCGTCTAAATTCGTATTCGCTAGATTCCAGCAGGGATGTGAGGTGTGTTTTTTTCCGGTGTTTTTTTCCGTTTTTTTCCGAAAAAAAAACCGGTTTTTTTCTAAAGGGTCGGAAAAAAACATAAATTGCGGAAAAAAACTCAAGCTAAAAATAGCTAATTTACGTCGTTTTTCTGTTGAAAAATGAACTTTTGCTATGTATAATAGGCCATACTGACTCAAACTGTTAGAAAAACAATAGAAAGGAATAAATTTGGCATGATAAAGCAAAACTGCAAACTGCTGTAAGAAAATTTGCATATAGCGTTATTGATGGAACCTTTCAAGCACTGTTTCATGCCTATTTCGTGATTTATATCTATGTAACACGTGTATTTCTGGTCCAAAAAGACTGAGGAAGGAGCCAGAAAGCGTTAGAATCATAAAACCAGGCTAGGATACCGAGATTTTCCGCGATTTCGGAAAAAAACCGGAAAAAACCGGAAAAAAACTGAAAAAAAACAGGCCGAGGTTTTTTTCGGAAAAATATTCATCCCTGGATTCCAGGATTGGAACAGTTGTGCTGTGTATTATACATTTGTAAGTAAGTCTACCGTCCAAATATATTCTGAAATTTTTTTTTGAAAAAAAAAACGCTATTTTTATGGCAACCCCTGAGGGGAACGGAAGTGTAGAGCAAGCCATGAACAAATTGGCAAAACTCACAAATTTTCGATGGTTTAGAAAAAGTCATTATAGCTTTTAGCTTGTGTAAAAAGTCTGAGTGGGAATTGAAACTCATCTGCCATTCCTGCCTGCATTACATAACAGTTTTTTATGCTATAAACCTTCGATCTGACAGTACTGTTATTTTACTAGTGGATTTTTATTTTACTATTTACTAAATTTACTACAAATTCAGATCTTCAATTTAATTTTTATTTTAGTTTTACTACCAGGCAGCTCCAATTTTACTAATTTTTGTTTTACTAGTAATTTTGCTAATTTTACTACTATTTTACTACGATTTTACTAGTCATTAGGGGCAATTTTGCATCAATAATGCCAAGATCTTATGAATAATTGATGTTGGTGCTAAATAGTTGTTAAATTTGATTATGATACGAGGTTTTCAAGAACTTTAGAGACAAAATGTGTGAAATTCGACTGACAAAAGTGCTCCCACACATCTTTTATTGCAAAATTGATCAAGAATTTAGCTGGAATTCACCAAAAACTAGTAAAATAGTAGTAAAATTTTCATTTTACTATTGATGGTCTTTGTTAATTTAATTTAATTTTTACTTTACTATTGGCTCTTAATTTTACTTTTTACTATTATTTTACTACTAGTAAAATACCACTAGTATTACTAATTTTTGTTTTACTATACTATAGTAAAATAACAGTATCTGACAGTTTTACAGCGTAGTATGAAAGCGTAATATATTATCCAAAATTGTAGTATAAAGTAGTATCATTTTGACCTGGCGGTAGTATACTGAACTGGCTAGCACCTGGCAACATGTTTGTATAAAGTTTCATGAATTTCATAAACAATCTTTTAACGGTGAAATATGTTTTAAGTGGTGGGTTTAAGAGCCGGTTTATATAAGGGTCGACTCTTCCCGGACAAATCTCAACTTTTTGTCTCCGATTTGGCTGAAATTTTGTATTTTGGTTTAATTTGACCTAAAAAGACATTTTATCACCTTCCCGGCCATTTTTGAGAGGGTCACTTTTTCGACCCTCTCACAGATTTCGAGTCATAACTCGGGACCAAATGATCGTAGGAACTTGCGAATTGCATATTTAGAATCAGAAAAGTATTCTCTTTCAAATGACACCCTACTCGACTGCATTGCAGAGAAAAAATTTTTTTCGAACTCCTTCCATGACCGATTTGACCCCTCCGCCATCGAGTGTCCAACTATTTTATTTCATGGAAATGTAGCGCTATGTTTTTGCTTTCGATTAAAGAAAAAAAATCGAGAAAAAAAAAAGTACCCCCAAATCGAGTTTTTGGGCCTTGAAAGTTGAAAATCAAAAAATATTTCCTTATTATGGGTTGCACACTGTAAACAACACAACTTAGTCAGTTTTGAATCGAATTCGGAGATCTTCGGCACACGTATTGTACTGTTCATCTTGCACATAGCGCACAAACCTGGTCCTGTTTGCCGCTGTTTAACGCGAGTTTTATGCTTATTTTGTTTATTATTTTTAGTTTCGCAAACAATTTCTCGGTTTGATTTGATGTTTCTCATGATGGGCGTCCGAATTGTCTTTTTGAAAGGAATTAGAGCTGGAAATCGGGCCGGCCCAACCCAAGCAATGCCTAAGCGAAGGATAGTTGGAAACTTTTGCATTGAATAAACATTCTGCTTACTTGGTACCATACATGGGCCGGGGGGTAAGGGGGGTATACCCCTCCCCCTCGGTCGGCCATACCCCCCGCGGCCGGCCATACCCCCCCTCCCCCCTCCCGGAGGGAGGAAATTTTCGCTTATTTAAGGCAAAATAGGCGTTTTTTGGCCTTTTTCCGGGGGGACCCCCCCCCCAAGGTCTCAACCCCCCTCTACCCCCCCCTCCGGATTTTTCCGGGCCATGTATGCTTGGTACTTATAAGAAGTAAGCATCAATTTGCATTGTGCACTATAACGAATATTTACAGAGACTGCTTAGAGTACAAGTCAATTCTAAAGGCATGGCGAATGCCCCTGATTGGGCCCGACAAGATAATTGAGTGAAAGAGCTATGAACGTGCAGGACACAAACACATCTTTGAGTTGCGACGTCAAGTGCATGAGGATCGTAAAGCTGAACCAAAGCTGGCATCCTACTCCTACTGGAAAGAAATCGGAAAATCGGACCACAAGCCGGTTGCACCAGGTGAAAAAGATCCAGCAAATTCAGAAACGGACAATGGTTACATTGTGCCAGATGATGAAGATTAAGATGTGGACCAGATTACACCAGATCAAGAAAAGCTCTCTGTTCAAAGTACTTTGTACGACTGTCCTGAGCCGGGTTGTACAAGGCAGTACCAGTACTATCGCAACCTGGAACATCACGTAATACGTGGCAAGCATCACTACAAACCAACACGGCAAACAATGCAGGATGTTGCCCAAAGTCTCTTTGCTAAATACTTGAGCGCACCATGAGCACCACTGATGCCCGAAGTTCAAGAAGCCATTGATCTCGAAAACACTCAAAATAGTCAGTGTCCAGGGGATATAAAAGTGCCTGAAATGGGATGAGCACTTCAGCAGCCCTCTACAAACATTCGGTTTTCACGTGAACAGGTTGCATTTCTTGATGCCCAATTTGAGAAAGGACAAAAAGATGTCAGTAAGAAAGCTGACCCAGCAACTGTGGCAAAAGCCATGCGTTCAGCAAAAAAATCTGGAAGTATGCAATATCTATGCAAAATCGGTCTACATTAAGTGAAAATGCATCATTTCAGCTGATGAACTACTGTTTGAGCCAGAGGAGTATTTGACAGCACAGCAGATAATGAGCTTCTTTTCACGGAAAGCTGCTCAAATAACAGAAGGAACTCCATCCCACCCACATCGCCACCATCCAAAAGCAAGGACAAGAACGAGAGTAATTGCCACTACTAATAGACCGGATCAACATACATACAAACAGACCACTGATGAAGCAGTCCTTCTTGAGATGGAAAACCCCTCTGAACTACAGGATGAAGTGGAGCATGAAACTGGCAATCGTTTCATCAGGAGTGACCTTTATTTGGATGAGCATGAATTCACAACTGTTGAAGATGAGCTTTATCAGAACTTGAAGCAGTGTACAGATGACGATCCTAGCGCTTCAGTTGGTACCAGAGATCATACTGATGCTATGGAAGTAGACAAAGATGTCCCAGAAGGCATGGAAGTTGATAGTGATCGGTTTGGTTCTACTGATCTTTTCAAAGATGACTGATATGCAGTATAGATGTATAGACAAAGTGAACAGCATATAAATGTTTGCCTGTAATAACAGTGCAATAACAAAAAGTTGAGCAAGAATAACTCAAAATACAGATAGGAACTTTCAAGACTAGAGACTGTACTTAATTAAATGAACCCCGTTCTTTGTTGTGTTGTCTGGCGCTTTCAAAACTGCAAGCTAACACTGTGAAAACGTCAACCACACAAATATTTTTGTGTCGCAAGCGTCATTCCCTAATCATGTTCCCTGACTCAACTTAACTTTCCCATGTCGTCGATGCAGATGTAGTATTATCCTTCGCTTAGGCCCGATTTCCAGCTCTAATTCTTTTCAAAAAGACAATTCGGACACCCATCATGGGAAACATCAAATGAAACCGAGAAATTGTTTGTGAAACTGAAATAATAAACAAAATAAGCATAAAACTAGCGTTAAACAGCGGCAAACAGGACCAGGTTTGTGCGCTATGTGCAAGATGAACAGTACAATACGTGTGCCAAAGATCTCCGAATTCGATTCAAAACTGACTGAGTTGTGTTGTTTACAGTGTGCAACCCATAATAAGGAAATATTTTTTGATTTTCAACTTTCAAGGCCCAAAAACTCGATTTGGGGGTACTTTTTTTTCTCGATTTTTTTTCTTTAATCGAAAGCAAAAACATAGCGCTACATTTCCATGAAATAAAATAGTTGGACACTCGATGGCGGAGGGGTCAAATCGGTCATGGAAGGAGTTCGAAAAAAATTTTTTCTCTGCAATGCAGTCGAGTAGGGTGTCGTTTGAAAGAGAATACCTTTCTGATTGTAAATATGCAATTCGCATGTTCCTACGATCATTTGGTCCCAAGTTATGACTCGAAATCTGTGAGAGGGTCGAAAAAGTGACCCTCTCAAAAATGGCCGGGAAGGTGATAAAATGTCTTTTTAGGTCAAATTAAACCAAAATACAAAATTTCAGCCAAATCGGAGACAAAAAGTTGAGATTTGTCCGGAGGTTAAGGAGCAAAAGTCGATTCCTAGAGAAACCGGCTCTTAAATTGCTGCTGTATTGGATTGCTAGAAATTTCCACATTTTATTTAACATATGCCACACACACAAAAGTTCCTTTGTTTCGCAATAAAGCGCTAACTGCTCCGTACAACAGTAGCTAAGTGAATAAATGTCAGGGGTCAGTTTCAGTGAAATGCGGCTTTTTGCAAAAAAGACACACGTTATAACGAATAAAATGCAGGTGTTTGACGCGCTCCAATCTGTTAAACTCGCCAGACCGGTCGGTTTAGCTGTTTTTATTCTTCTGCTTTTTAGAGTGCGCTCGCATCTCCGGTTGCCTTTTCGGGATGACAAGAGTGCGTTCTAAAGTAATACTGGTGAAGGAAATAACTGATTACTGCTCTCTACACTGACCAGGTGATCTTTTACTGCCAAACTAAAAACCGATTACAGATTAATTCATGGTGCTGAGTGCAAAAACGTTTTCAAACTGTTTTGTTTTGTTGCTGTTCGTTAGAGGATTTATTTTCCCATCCTGATAATAGTAGCCAATCCGTGTGGTAGTCATAACAACAGCTGGTGCCGGACCATAAACCATTGCCTTTCATTTGGCATAAATTTCGATTGGCGCGCATTTGACGTTGCCACAAATACCTACATACGTTTGTACTGAAATGTGGATGCTCAACCAAAAAGAATATATGGCGCTGGCTTCATATGCTAATAAAAAATAGGCTTTCTATGCGGCGCATATACGCTGCTATTGCTGGGCTAGATCGCTACAGCTACGCGGTAACTATTATTTTGAGTTGCTTATGCTGAAAAAGCTCTATATTAGCTGGTCGTAAAAGGCAAGACCAGATAAAGAGACCACTTTCACAGCGCATACAAAATAGATGTTTACCTTTAAGTATGCGCATGTTGTTGGCACGTTGGTTAGCCTTTATCGTGGCTTGTATACGTACGTAGTGGCTAAACAGCAATACTCTTTACAGGAAAATGAGAACAATTCATCTGAAAAACTGTCTGGTCAAGACAATTTTGGCGGCTATCATTGTGCTTTGTGTTATTTGGATTAGCAGAAAGCGAAACGAAGCAGAATTCACAGATATCGATGCAACTACTGGAGTAGGTGTCGAGTCATTGCCTAAAATTATTGTGCTGAGCAAGCGGCCTGGCGATCGAAAAACTAGTCAATCCCTTTCCATCAATCAAACGACGTGCAAAATTCCCCAACTAAAACTGGACGACCCCAGTATCAACAGTTTCTTTCACTCAGTGCCACACTACAAATGTCGGGAAGAGAAAAATTGGGTGTTAGTGCAGAATCAAACCTTCCTAATCACTACTGAGGCGGTGGAAAAGCACGGACCTATAAAATGTTCGTACCAACCGTTCTGGCGAGTGTCCGACTATGAAACTCGCTCGGAAAAAGTCAACCACATCAAGTCAGGGACCCGTTTGAGGAGCGACTTTTTCCAGACTAAATGTCAAGCCAAAGACGGCGCAACTTTTAGAAACATTTACGCCACTACTTTGGCCGAGGCAAAAACAATCGAAAGACTGCGAGCGGCCAAGCGACCGGATGATTGGTCCGGTCTCAGCTTCTATTCGCTCGGCTTCGATTCGATCTCGAGAATGACTTTCATGCGAAAGCTGCCGAAGGCCTACAAATTTTTGACTCAACAGTTGAATGCCGTAGTTCTGGAGGGCTATAATATTGTTGGAGACGGGACTCCGCAAGCCTTCATACCGATCTTGACCGGAAAAACTGAGGAGGAACTGCCTTTGACCAGAAAGCGCTTCGAAAATGCCAATTATGTCAATGTTTACCCATGGGTTTGGAACGTAAGTTTAGTACTGGATCTTTTAAGATACAATGAATTACTGATAGGCCTGCAGTACAAACTTTTAAGCTACAATGAATTATTGATAGGCCTGGATAGCCTTATGTTTGTACGTGATAGGGTGGCGGGAAATATAGCCATGTGCTTTTAGAACTGAACATATTAAGTCAGCTATGTATTTGATCCCAAGCCCTTCCGGGGTAAGATGGGCGCCAGTAGCGATTGGAACGAATATATAGGTACTCTATGCAAAAAACCAGACGCGATTCATTGCGCGCTAACGCGCTTTAATGATTATTCAGCCTCTAAAAAGCGGAGGCGGACGCCCATTTATAGAACGTAGATAAGGAAAAACAATGAAACTTGCTCGCTAGCGCACTTTAAAAAGTCATTAGCCAAAGCCAAAACCTATATGTAGGGATGGACACGCTTCGTCCGGCTGCGCCGTTTAGAAAATACAAAAATACGGACAAAATATGGTCCGAAAACGGTTTTCGCAACTTCAAGCGCAAATTCTTTTTTATGTTCGGTTACTGATGGTAGGAAGTGATGTACTTATATGAAACAGAGTACGAGCTATCGAATAAGATGCATTTTGAACCATAATTCAGCCGTTAAAGGGCACTTTTTTCTTAAAAACTGAATTCGTCGTTTTTCAACGTCCATTTTCTGTTGAAAGGAGAGTTTATTTAAATTGGTTTCAATCGGATTTGAAATCAGCGTAACTTGTTACCTATATAGTAGGGATGGCCAAAGCACGTTCGCGTGGCGCGGAATAGAAAATACAAAAACACAGCCAAAAAGTGGTCCAAAATGGTTTTTGCAACTTCAAGCGCAAATGCTTTTTTGTGTTCCGTTATTGATAGGAGGATGTGATGCATTTATATGAAACAGAGTGTGAACTATCGAATAAGATGCATTTTGAATCATAATTCGGCCGCTAAATGGCATTTTCCTCTCGAAAACTGAATTCGTCGTTTTTCAATGGCCATTTTCTGCTAAAAGGAGAGTTGATTCAAATTTTGTTCAACCGGATTTAAAATCAGCGCAACTCGTTACCTATATAACCCCCTGTTACACACCGTTTTCAAAACTGTCGGCAAGAAAGTCGTTTGCCGATAGCTATCGGCAAAACAAATTTGTCAAATTTGCCGATAGTTTCTATCTCCATACACGTGTTTTTCTGTCGGCAAAGTTTGCCGATACCCAAAACTATCGGCTAAAGTTGTCGGCAAACGCGAAAAAACGAAACTATCGGCAAGCCACTAAAGTGGCAGGTATGTTGCAAGGGGATAACAGCGCTTTTTTTCTTTCCGCACTTCGGCATGGTCCCCACAAATTTGATTCTTTCTTAACTACTGAAAATGGGCATTTTCGTGGATTTTTTTCATGTTCCTCGTTCTTGTGAAAAAACGACGAATTCGGCGCAAGATGTTCAATCGGTTCCGTGTACAGTAAACTTCAGACTTTCGAATGATATAAGAATTTGCTCTCTGCTCTTTGCCGTTAACCCCACAAACGGTGTTGAAGTTTCTGTAACACTTAATTTTTGCCATTTTAGGCTTTTATTGTACCCAACACTTGCAATCATACTTTTTCGCATTAATTTAGCTGGGCGACGAATATTCGCATCTTTCTAGTAGATTTTAAACAATCAAGTTGGTTTCACCTTTGTAACTCGCGCCATAGAAAATCAGCCACCGCTGGGACGGCGACCAAGTTATAAACACTAATATACGCGATTTGACCCACGCGGCTGTTTTCAACCCGCATTTCTCCAATTCTTCATGAAATTAAGTGCGGTTTTTTGCGTAAATAATCGCATCCGGTCATGCTTTGCCGTTTTAGCATAAATTTTTGCTTGTAGCGCCAGTTGTTCAAATCTGTTGTCCATAAATAAGAATGGTACCAAGTGCGCCATACAAAAGTTCTTCGCAGACGGATGTTTTTAGATCGCATTTTTCTAATTTTTCATGGAATCAAGTGCGGTTTTTTGCCTGAATTGTCGTATCCGGTCATGTTATCGGCGGTTTTAGCATAATTTTTTTGCTGTAGCGTGAATATTTGAAAACCATTGGCCATACCTATATATAGCACCACTCTTTTTCTTAACGCAGTTTGACGCGGTCCCCACAAATTGGATTCTTTCTTAACTACTGAAAATCGGCTTTTTCGTTGATTTTTTTCGTGTTCCAGATTGTTGTGATAAAACGATGAATTTGGCGAAAAGGTTTCAATCGGTCCTGAGTACAGTAGACTTCAGGCTTTCGAATGATACAAGAATTGGCTCTCTGCTGTTTGTCGTTAACCCCACAAACGGTGTTGAAGTTTCTGTAACCCTAATTTTTCCCTTTCGTATTTTATTTTGTGCACGCTTGCAATCTACTTTTTCGCTTATTTAGCTGTGTTACGGATATTCCGGCCTCAGTAGATTTTAAACAATCAAGTGTGTTGCTCTCGTAATCCGCCCAGAAAATCAGTCCCTTTCCGTGCGACCAATGCTATTACTAAACTGCGCGCTCACACAAAAACTGTTTTTAACACGAATTTCTCTAATTCTTCATAAAATCAAGTGCGGTTTTTTGCGTAATTTATCGCAGCCGGTCATGCTATCGCCGTTTTAGCATAAACTGAATATATGTATATACAATACGTACTGCAGGTATTAAATAACTGATTGCGCGCTAACGCGCTTTAAAAATTATTTAGCCGGTGCCTGCTAACCTAAACCTAATCTGGTGTAATTCTGGAATATGGGATGTAGTTTTACAATTCCAATCTGTGTGTATTTAGGAATTCAGTAAAGCTGGCTACGCCACAATGTACGGCGAAGATTGGGCAGCAATCGGTACGTTTACCTACCGACTGAAAGGTTTCAATCAACAGCCGACCGATCACTACATGCGCCCTTTCTTCCAAGTAGGTGAAGACGACGAAGCTAAGCACCAGCCCAAAATGTGCTTCGGCAGCGACCCCCAACATGTAGCGTTCTTCCGCTACGTCGAGGACTTGTTCCAGAACTACCCCTCCGACATTCCCAAATTCGCAGTGATGCACCATGGATTACTTAGTCATGACGATATAAACACAATTGAACAGGCAGACGATGACTTGGTGGCTCACTTGAACAGACTGAAAGAGAGGGGGCATCTGGACAAGACTGTCTTGGTTGTGATGGCTGACCATGGTCACAGATTCGACAAGCTCAGACAAACGCATCAGGGACAGTTAGAAGAGAGACTGCCCTTCTTTTCTGTCGCCCTACCTACCAAGTTTGCACAAGGAGTGGGCAAACAAGCGCTTGAGAATCTTAGACTCAATGCCAAACGATTGGTGACACCTTTTGACATCCATCCTACACTCCAGTCGCTGCTGCATTGGCGACAACCCTCAGTTGGAGATTTGACTAAACGGTCTATCAGTCTGTGGGACGAAATAGGAGCCGAAAGAACTTGCGCCCAAGCGGGGGTCGAGCCTCATTGGTGCACCTGTCTTGACTTCCAGGACAGGCCTGTCACTGACCCCACTGCTGTGTCTCTGGTTGAAGCAGTTGTCAAAGTGATGAATGATTTGTTGGCCCCTGAACATAAATTGTGTGCCACCTTGGAGTTGCACAAAATAGACTCGGTCAAAAGATTGAGCACTCATGAGAGTTTGCTGAAATACAAGTCAGCCAAGGATGCCGATGGATTCGTACCGGATCTCACCGGCAAGACTAAGTTGGAATTCGCGCTGTATCAGCTGAAGTTTAGGACTAGACCGGGAGATGCTCTTTACGAAGCTACTGTAAGCTATGACTTTCGCTTACGACAGGTCACAGTCGATTTGGGAGGCA
Organism: Sabatieria punctata; assembly: GCA_030248155.1. Classification (NCBI taxonomy): domain Eukaryota; kingdom Metazoa; phylum Nematoda; class Chromadorea; order Araeolaimida; family Comesomatidae; genus Sabatieria; species Sabatieria punctata. Next base: position 30,138 of record JASANB010001699.1, read on the forward strand.
TTTCACACATAAATGCCTATGGAAACTTGCCGCATTGCATTATTGACAAAGATTTCTTTCTAGCATCCTATTGTGTGTGCAGGGATAAAATTTGAATGCACTGATGTTAGTGTTGTTATGACTACTAGTGCTACTAGTCAAAGCCAAAGCCACAGTCAAAACGTTTCTGATATCGCAGTCAAATGGACAGGAAGTAAAAGTCTAAGTTTGACTACTTCCGTTCATAAATACGTAGTCAAACGAAGCCCAGGCAGTCAAACCGTTTGACTATGACTACGTTTTGTTATAAAAGGCAGGCTTTTCAAGTTTTTTACCAGTTTTTGTTGTTTTGAAAAGAAGAAAAACGATTCTGCCGTGTTTCATAGCGGCTCACTACTTTAAATTAGGATAAATTAGGATAAATCGATATCACTGAATTAGGACAAATCGATAGAAATGTCAATTTGGCTCGGTTTCAAAAAGTGGTCAAAGTAATCAAACCGGTCGCCTTGGAGGTAGCCAAACACCTTTGACTACAATATCGTCAAATTTGACTACTCTGATATTGTACTCAAACCATTGGTAGTCACAGTCATAGTCAAACGGAAATTTTGGCATTGTAACAACACTAACTGTATGTGTAAACCATGTCATACATGTACAATAGTTGCGGGGGTTTGGGGGTTTTTAGCCCTTCCGCAGAATCGGATTTCCGGACATACCCCCCCAACCGGATTATGGGGTTTTCTTTTTGGTTCAAAAGTACAAAAATTCATAGCGCCAGAATACTAATTGGCGACAAAGATAGGTGTCTTCTCTCTCTCTAGACTGGTTTCAAAGCCAAACTATGGTTCAGAAGTGCTAAACAGGGTTTCAAAACTTATAATTAGGGTTAGAGAGCAAATTTTTGCGATTTTTTTACAATTTCAGACACAAAAATTGCCAAAATCGCCTGCAAAACAGTACTTTTCACCTGTATTATTTCAGTCAAAATTAGCGATTTTTGACGATTTTTAGCCGAAAAATTGCGACTTTTTTGATTTTTGAGCGTTTTTTAGTGCCCAACCTCCCGAAATTTGGGCTCAGACGCCGGGCTGGCCTGGCGCCAGACACCCCAAAGACCTCCCCTTCGGCGGATGACCTGTTACATGTATGATTGGAGACAAAAATGAGTGAAGGTCGACTGACAAAAGTGCGCCCCCTCATCTTTTATTGCCAAATTCATCAAGAACTTGGCTGGAATTTACCAAAAACTAGTAAAATAGAGGTAAAACTTTCATTTTACTATTGACGGTCTTTGTTAATTTAATTTAATTTTTACTTTACTATTGGCTCTTAATTTTTCATTTTACTATTATTTTACTACTAGTAAAATACCACTAGTATTGCTACTTTTTGTTTTATTATATTACAGTAAAATATCAGTAGAGAGAGGTTAAAAAGACGGCCGCTACCATGTAATAAATGTGTATAGATAAAAGCGTTGTTTGAATAGGTCTAGCACAGAAGACACACCCATAGATCTTATCTGTCGTTGTCAAAGAGCTTCTAGCAACTCAGGCTAGGTTACTTATCAGTTAGCTAACTGCGACCGATGCTCTAAACTTTAGCATTGTTACGGTTGAGTTTGAATTCTTAATTTTTTTCTACATTCTGTCAGACAAATTCTGCAATCAACTCACCAATTTGAACGCAAGAACGTTGTAGTTTGACCGGTAAGTTACTTGAATTCGGATTTGGATTCGGTTGGGGTACTTTTACTGTTCTACAAATTAGAGCTGTTGAGCTACAGTAACAACTATAGTTGCGGCACGAATTTGCAATCGTCAGCAAAACTTATTTTGCTGCAACGAAAACGCACGTTTTTGACTGCACGTACAGAGTACAGTGCGATAAGGCGCCAGAAAAACGGCCCACACCCAAAAGTCAAACATTTACAAGTAAGCTCCAAAACTGATCCGTGCGGCGGTAGCAACTAAGTTTTGTTACCCGAAACTGCAGGTAAAAATGGCTTCAACCACAGTAAAAAATTACAGTAATCCAATGACCGGTGTAGCCAGGATTTTGTAAAGGGGTCTCGAAAATCAGCCTTCAAAAGCATAAAACTAACAGTTTTAGTACATTTCTGAGCCATTTTTTCTTCGTATCTCTACCGGAAAGGCAAACCTAGACCGATGAGGGGGATTGTTTACTAAAAAACGCTGAAATATCGCGAAAATAGCAATTTTGGGTTAAAAAATCGTTAAAAATCTCTAAAGTTGGAGTAAAATACAGCTAAAAAGCGCTGTCTTAAAAAATTGCTTGCCAAAAAATCGGAGTGGGATCGAAAAATAGACTCAGGACTGTCCGATCTGGACTAAGGCGGATGGGGGTTTCAAGCGGAAAGGGAATACACTCCTCTCACTGCTTCTGTAATTACATTTCACCTCTTAGAGCCAATGGGCGACCGCAGATCGGCACCGTACAGCTTATCGGCGCTCGATCCGGCGGATATCCAAGTGCCCCGACCTGTCTTTACCCGTCCCACACCGATCCACGCCTGGACCAGACAGCCGGCGGCAGCTGCATCGCCTGAGACCGGCGGCGAATGGTACCAAGGTTCTCCGCCCCCTGCTGCGGGCCTTGCTCGAGAACCGGAGGAAATAGTGGAAGAAGGGGACCGTCCAACTATTCCAAGCAGATATGACTCTCTCAGCGATCTGTCGACTGCATCGTCTGCCAGAAGACGAGGTCTAGCTGCCTACGGCCCTCTTTGGATCTTGCTTTTTGTTGCGGTTATTGTTGTTATTCTGGCGCTCACCTTTGGACTGGTGTTTGGACTCAGGTCTAGTGGTGAAAAGGGAGCCAGTGCTGGTATGTGGATGGAGTTAGAATGAATTATTATTGGTGTAATTGCTGGCTTGCAGAGCCAGTTACGTACAAATCTAATGGATCGTTTGTGGATAAGAGTGCTGTGTGGAAAAACGAGTACAGTAACCTCTCGCACCCGGTTACGATGGACTTCACCAGGCCGCTGGCCTTTGAGATTGTCTTAGCTTTTCGTGATAAGAATTACACTAATGTCGCGGCTGAGATTACAAAGCTTGGGTGAGCTTTGGTTCAAATGGAAGCAGTACGTAGTTCACTCATCCAATTTAGACCAGAAACCGTTCAAGCGAGCTCATTCGGAGTTGCTGTTTATACCAAGCATGGGATATTGGCTGCACAACAGGTTACAAAAGTGGAATTTTCGGTCAGTTTTACTGTTCCAAGTCCGAAGGCACCGCCGGTAACTAAAAAGCAGGCAGAAAACGCGCTCAACGACTACGCAAATAATCGCAACCTCAGCTGGGGAGGTGTTGAAGGTATTTTTATGAGCTCTGACTAACACTCCAAATCCAACGCACTTCCCTTTTAGTGGAGGAACCAAAGCCCACCACTACCACTGCAGCGCCAGTGACGTCATCACCGGCAACTACCCCCACACCAGCAGGTACTGCAGCAGGTCAGTGAAAGGTTGAAAAACAAACTCAACACGTATACAGGTCCTACATACTATTCGAATGGTCTCTTCATTGACATGAACAACACATGGAAAGGGGTATACGACGATGTGAACGACCCGGTCACGCAGGATTTTGTGCTAGTAATAGCACTGGAGATAGAAATGGCGATGACTGACAAGAACTTCAGAGATGCTGCAGCAGAAATCACTCAAATTAGGTTTGCTTTCCCCTATTCCTCTGAAAGTAAAAGTCCGCCAAACTGGAACCAGTCATGCTAGAAATCTGAGCTTTCATTGAACTCCATTAATAACTCCACAACAACTGAAAAACTTTCAAAATTGGGCGAAGATCAGCTCGAGCCAGGATTCTTAGGATAGTTTGATTTGAAATTGACGACTCTCCGGGTATTCACCAATTTTCAGTTCAGAAGGGCAAGCAAAACGCAGCAGGGCTTCGTGAGAATATATTAGAACCATGTGCCAAAAACGAGCCCAAAATAGGCGGAATGGCAACCATTTCAACGTTTTCAATCAAAATTACTGAACAATAGCGAGAACTGCATTTGAGGGCTTTCAGTTTTAAATAAAATACAAAAACTTAATTTCAGTAGAGCTACTGTGCAGACAGATCGGCTGTGGATGATAGACAGAAAGATTATACTGGCTGCAGTGCAGGTTACAAAGATCCAGTTCTCACTTAGATTCAAGGTTGCCAATGCTGCAGCACCAAACCCAACAAAAGAAGATGTTACAAACGCGCTTAGCGATTATGCAAAGAATCGCAATTTTGACTGGCGAGGCATCGATGGTAAGTCTAGCTAGCCCCCCAATCACAAACAAGTCCATTCAAAAATGACTGACGGTCACAAGAAAACAATTTTTCAAAAACTTATGTATATGAAGAACTCTAATCAAGGGAAGCGCGTTTGCGCTTCACGGGGGTTTGTTGGTCATTTTCGGTCTATAAAGATCATCGTGGTGTGATGGGGCGGAAAAATGCGCTTCTCTTTTATGCTCAGGTTTTTTTCTAATGTCGCATTTCGGGACAAAAAGGAGTCATTTTTGGGTGTCTGTTTTAGCTGTAACTTTTGCGTGTGTGAACCGATCTGGCTGGTTTCTGCAAAAGTTATAGAACTTTTTGGGTTCTATCTTTTTTGAAATTTTCAGGAAAGTCGAGTCTATTGAGGACTTCAAAAAATTTTTCTTCATGGGACGGAATCCTCAGGGTCAGTTTTTTTTTGCAGTTTTTCGACTTTTTTACATGCTGTTTTCGGTCTTTTGGATTGATGTTTTGTATAAAAATGTTCGCCATTTTACGGAAAATCTGACGGTATTTTTAGTTTTTGTTTACTGCTTTTCGTTTTTAGAGTTATTTTGGATGGAATTTTTCGCTTTTTGCCATAGTAATTGCGCAACGAGAACGAGGGAATGACGGATATCTTTGAAAATTTGGTTTTATTAGCTTGTTATAGGCTTCAATGCAAGAATGAGTGGAGTTGTCCACCTACTGTTGAAGGTGAGGTATGGCCGTTTGAAGATAGGGTGGCTTTGTATTTTTTGTGATTTTAGCATGCGTGTGGTGAGGAGAAAATGCGCCTCTCTTTTATGCCCAGGTTTTTTTAAAATGTTGTATTTTATGCCAAAAAGTGGTCATTTTTGGTGTTTGTTTTAGCTGTCTGTAACTTTAAAGAAACTTTCAAACGACAGTATGTGATTCAGTAAGAAGTACCATTGTGATAGAATTTAAACAAAACTTTTCAAATGACAGTATGTAATCCAGTGGGAAGTAGTGTAGTGGTAAAATTTAAAGAAAATTTTTAGCGACAGCGTGTGATTCAATGAGAAGTAGCATCGTGATGAAATTTAAACAAAGCTTTTCAAACAACAGTATGTAATCCAGCGAGAAGTAGCATTGTGGTAAAATTGAAAGAAATTGTTCAAACGACAATATGTGTGAGATTCAGTGAGAAGTACCATGGTGGTAAGGTTTAAAAAAAGATTTTCAAATGACGGAATCTAATGCAGTGAGAAGTAGCATAGTGGCAAAATTTAAACAAAATTTTCAAACGACAGTATGTGATTTAGTGAGGAGTACCATCGATATAAAATTAAAAAAAAATTTAAATGACAGTAAGTAATCCAGTGAGAAGTAGCACTGTGGTAAAATTGAAAGAAAAGTTTGGAACGACAGTATGTGATTTAGTGTGAAGTACTGTCATGATAATATTTAAACAAAATTTTTTCAACGACACTATGTAATCAAGTGAGAAGTGCTGTACCATCATGATAAAATTTAGAAAAGATATGCTGTTAAGTCAACCCATCATGTAAATGCATACAATTGGGGTTAGGGAAACAAGAAAAAAGTTTGTTAGTAGTGGTGCTGTTATGTTCTCGTATTTTAAAGTTAGCTAGGGGTTTCCCTAAACTGTCTGATTCATGGGGTATGGTGTCGCGTGTAAAAGCAGGGATATCTCTGCAAAGTATTCCCCATCACAATAGGGAATATATGAATAACGTGGGTTTGTTGGTGTCAGTACAGTATCCAAGATGTAAAGAATAGGGTATCAACTTTGGCTCCAAACCCCAACTAGCCAACAAACCCACCCCGCGCTAAGGCAGTCGCCACGCGGTACGGTACTATTAGGCGACGCCGATTAGGCGATGGTACTATTAGGCGACAAAAAACATTAATAGATAATAATACCAATTAGGCGGGCCTTCCGAATCAGTCAAGGATCATGTTCAGCTATAAGCCTAAACGCGCTGTTTTTAAGAATTCATGGCTAAGTGGCACTAAAATCATGTCTCGTCTATCTTATAACTCATTAACTTATAGCTAAACAAGGCTCTATTGACCTGCCCTGACCGTTTTTAAATCAGATCCCGGCAATTGCCCCTATTCCCCAGCTTGCGTCGAGTACGCGAGCGGCCATCGGGTCGGCCACAAATTTTTTGGGTTGCTATGTTCATCACCGCACTTTGGATACCGACGATGCATGACGCACCAATAACTTTGCGGAAGCAGCTCACAGAGTTTCGCAGCGAGAATTTGATGCGGCGCGTCCATCCATCTGGCACTATATAAATGTTCCGCGACATGCATACGTACATGGGCCGGAAAAATGGGTTCGGGTTGGGGGGTAGTCAAAATCCGAAAATTTGAGGATGGGCCTGCCGGTTTGGGGGGAGGGCCGCGGCGATTTAGTGTGTGGGGTCAGTAATAACAGTCGGCTTCAGGTGGGTGGGTGGGGTCGGTTGGGGGGTAGAGCCCAACTTTAGGTGTTGGCAACACCCCCCGACCCCCCATTTCCCATGTATGGTGACATGTGCAGAAATGTTTTCTATCTACTAATGAGTGCTCAGTGAGTTGGAATTTATCCATTCATGGTGTTGCACTTATTTTTTAAATGAGTCCTTGAAATTGCTTTGCTATTTTGTTATACTTTGTTTTAATTGCTGTTGTGCTGTTTGCATTGTTGTGCTATGTTTTAGTGGTGACCTATGTTGCCGTACGGACTTATAGAAAAAATTATTTCTGTCGCCTAATAGTACCGTCGCCTAATAGTACCGCTAAATCGCCTAATCGGCGTCGCCTAATCGGCGTCGCCTAATAGTCCTGCTTCGATCGCCACGGCACTGCTGAATGCGTCTGAGTCGTGTGCGTCTTGCGCTTATGGCTTACCAACGCCAGTTGTTTTCTGTTCTATGGATCGATTCTAGGTCAAAATGCCCCCGCCATGGAGTAAGGGTCCCGACCACCCAGATGGCCAAATCTGAGCCTAAGCCTAAGGCTCATGCCGCATTTCGCATTTTGCATTTCGTTTATACATGTGTTGTATGATAGAATAAATGAACTAAATTTTAGATGTGGCATGTGTACCGGAGAGTGCTGCATTGGGTACCCGGGTACACTAACCAGCACTTAGCATTTTCCGCAACAAAAATGAGATCCAGATAGTGTACCCGGTACACTAACTGGCACTTAGCCAAATCATGTTAAACTGCTTGTTTTCACGATTTCTGAGAGAAAATGCTAAAAATTTCGCAAAAAATATACATAGACCTGCTTTAAATCTACCGTAATGTTGGAAATTTTGGACACCCATGACATAAAATCTGTCTCCAAATAGTGTACCCCGGGTACCATACATGTAACAGGTCATCCGCCGATGGGGGGAGTGGGGGTTGGGGGTACTGTGGATCAGGTATACCTGTACCTGTACCTGATTATCAGGTAGATTTGCAATACCCACCTGATACCTACCTGATACCTGATCGGGTACTTTCGAACTGTACCTACCTGATTTTGGGTATTTTTGGACTGAAACAGGTACAGGTATCAGGTACAAACAGAAGACATCAAATGGTAGTTTACGACCCATTTGTTCATTAAAAAAGCGTGTAAGAAGGCTAATTTTTCAAAATTTTCTCGCCCTGCTTGGGCCGTTGCCCAACCAGGCCTCTTCAGACTACAATACCTCCTAATTTCTGCTAGTGCTATACTCAGAATTCTTTCAAAAGCGTTTTTCAAGCCAATTTTTCTCACCCTGATTGGGCCGTGGCTCAACCAGAGATCTAAAAATTGAATACTTCCTTTTGCAAAATCCTGAGTAAGCCAATGAGTAAAGGGGAAGACAAATAGGGACATACTGTACGTGTAAAAAGGGTGAAGCCTTACTCTAAGCAGTGGCGTATCCAGCGGGGTGTAGGGCGGGTACACACCCCTTGCGGTGGAGGTAGGAAGAGAAAGCCTGTCAGAAATAAGCGAAACTAATGAATTATGTATCAAACTGTCTATTTTGTGCTCAGAATGCCTTTTAAATGCTTTTTTTGACGGCTAAATTTTCAAAATTTTCTTGCCCTGGTCGGTCGGACAGAAGTCCAACCAGGCCACTTAACCTACTAAAACTTGTAATTTCTGCTAATTTTAAGCCTGGAATGTGTTTTAAACACGTTTTTGAAGGCAAATTGTGCTAAATTTTCTTACCCTGGTTGGGCAGCAGCCCAACTAATCACTTTCAAAATTTTACACCCCGTTTCCGAAATCCTGGATACGCCACTGACTCTAAGTGACAAAGATAAACCACCAGAGATGGATGTGCAAAGCGATTCCGCACCCCGGTCATATTTTGAGAGTGGGTTTTTAGCATTTTGTGCAGTTTCATAACGAGAAAATCGTAAAATGACTGGAACTAGTCTGACTTTAGCTGCCTTTTGAGCCTAAATTGATAGTTTGAGCGATTTTTTGGTTAAATCCGGATTTTAATTTTTTATGGGAAAATACCTGATACCTAATACCTGATACCTGTATTTTTGTCAATACCTACCTATACCTGATACCTGATTGGGTATTTTTTAAATACCTGTACCTGATACCTGATATTAGGTACTTTTCCAATACCTGCCCACAATAGTTGGGGGGTCTGGCGCCGGCCGGGGGGGGTCTGAGCCAAAATTTTGGGGGAGGGGGGTGGGCACTAAAAAACGCTCAAAAATCGAAAAAAATCGCAATTTTTGGCTAAAAATTGCCAAAAGTCGCTAATTTGGGCTGAAATACAGCTAAAAAGTGCTGTTTTGCAGGCGATTTTGGCAATTTTTGTGTGAAATTGTAAAAAATTGCAAAAATTTGCTCGAAAATTTACTTGCCAGAAAAATCGGGGGGGGGGGTGTCCCCATCTGGGGGGGTCTGGCCTAAGTCGGGTGGGGGCAGACCCCCCAGACCCCCCTGTTACATGTATGCCGGGTACGCTATCTGGAGGGGTACCCTATGCAGCACTCTCCGGTACCTATTGCACTCGCTATGTTAGTACTGAGTCACAAATCTTTTCCATATTTTTATTATTTTGCACTGAAAGAAAAAGCATTTAGTAGGCAAATAGTATACCGCAAAATTATCTTAAAGAAATCAAAAGAATATATGTCAATCTACAGTATGGCCCAAAAAATGTCCACCCCCGTTTTCAAACTTTACTCAAACGATTTGTTCTCAGTCATTTGTTTATCCATTTGGCTCAAATTTTCAGGATTAATTACGAATATAACTGGGTAGATACTGTGTAAGTTTAGTGAGCTAATTCCAATCCGTTCTGGTTTTATGATGCAAAAACTAATTCGCTAATTCAAAGAACATGGGTCTGAAATTTGCAGGAATGATTTATGTTGCCATTGGGCATAACGTACTGAGTGGGCAGCACTGTAGCTCAAAGGTCTTTAAAATTGGAGAATTTCAAAACATGCAAAATGTCACTTTTCTTCATAAAACTGGTGAAATGATGATTCTGAAGATTTTCGTTTTTCCAAAAACACTGTGGGGAACGCTTCTGTCATGTGAAATAGAGTTCAAATATCATGTCCCCTCATTTGTCGAACATACTACTACAATCTCTGTTGATTAACACTTATTCATTGAGACTGAGAATTTCTGAGACTGAGAAACTGAGAGAAAAGACTGAGAAACTGAGGATTTCTCAACTATGGGATTCTTCATCATGTTTTTAGAAATTCCCCAATTTTGCTGCCATTGGAGCTATGCGGCTGCCAGCCAACTCAGTATGTTTTAGTACCATAAATTTTAGTGTTTCGGTAATAGTAAAACCGGAACCAGTTGAAATTTTCGCACCAAATTAGCGCAGTGTCAGTGTCCACCCAGTTATATTGTTAATCAATCCTAAAAAGTTGAGCCAAATCGATAAACAACGACCAAGAACAAATCGGTTGAGTAAAGTTCGAAGACAGGGGTGGACTACTGTTGTTTGGTATTGGATTTTCCGTTTGTGTATATGCATGTGTAAGTGTATGGTAATTAAAGTGTAAGTGTAAGTCTTAAAATGTGTATGGTAATTTGTGCATACACATTCAACAAAACAAGTGTATCTTTGTGTATATTTGTGTATGTGTATTGTACTGAAAATGCAAATTTTTGGTAGATCTTGAGCTAGAAATGCTAAGAAAATCAAATCTCTCAATGTCTGTTTCTTTAAACCTTGGATAGCTTTGAAATCGAGTTACTGCACTTAGATCATTTGAAGGTTTCATCAAGATATCTACCGTTTATTACTGCAGCAAAAAACATTTTCGAAATTTTACGATTCTGTTCGAAATTTTATAGTCCTTTGCTGATCAAATACACATACACAACAAATACACATTTCGAGTAGTGTTTGTGTATGGTAATGTGTATCGGAATTTTCAGTGTGTGTGTATACACATTGAAAAAACGATGTGTATTTTTGTGTATGGCGAATGTGTATGTGTATACACAAACAACAGTAGGGTGGACATTTTTTGGCCCATACCGTATTTTAGTGAGAAGCAACATAAATATTTTTCCAATCTAAAAGTTTGGTTGAAAAGGCACAGTTCCTAATTACAGCTTAAACATCACTGACTCTGTTCTTCAAGGCATAAGTATATGGTAAACAGTCTGTCAGAGACTTGCACAGGCCAAAACTAATCACCATGAAGAGTATTTTTGAACATTTCAACCAACTGAATGAGAACATTAGGTTTTCATTAGGGGCGGCCCCGACACATCTCTAGGTTCACATCTAGAGGGCTGTCCATAGTCATCTCATAATTCCAATTTTCAGACCTCAACACAAAATGGCGTTGAGTGTTTTGGGGCCGTTCATAAACGACGTCGTTCCAAAATCCCGATTTTTCGGACCCCCCCTCCCCCCAAAATCGCCTTGCGTCGTTCTGGGGCCCCCCAATTCAAACGGCAGTACATAGAGTACTGTGACGTTTTCTTGTTACCATACTCATCAATAGAATAAATCCCTACAACCGCTCGGGAAGCTTTTCGAGGAGAACACGTTTGATAGAATGTGCATAAATCGAAAATAATGTATTGAAGTCGTAAATTTCCAAAAAAGCGACGTCGTTTTTTGCTACCCCCTCCCCCTCCTGGTGCGTCGTCCTCTCATTAATACGATGTCGCTTTACGTTTTTACCTAAATAAATATGGTTGGTTTTGGGCACTGTTCTAACCAAGCAGGCAAGTACATTCATGCTTCTTTAATATGGCCACTGGGACATTGCTCAACTGACTATATTATTCAATCAGTCATACTAATAAAGCAGCAATAATTTTGCCTAAAAGTGATAAATTATGAACAAAGCAATAATCATACTTCTTATTTTAGGCTATGGTTCCCTAAAGCTCTCAGCAGACCTCCATTCTTTCTTGTGGAATGATGTCGTTTATGGAATATCATACAGTTTATATTATAGATATACAAATGTTTCGAGGAATTTCAGGCTATGGCGTTCCGCTGAAAATTAAGTACTGCTCTTTAATATCATTTTCATCTTTCTTATAGGGTATTTAATGCGCGACAATGAGTTTCTGGGGTAATCCAACTATCATTATGTCAAAAATTACATCTTTTCTAGACATAGAATGCATTTGCTTCGAATGAAAGCTATGAGCAACCATACAGAATGTAGATCTAGCTTTGCTGCTGTATCTTTTAGCAACAGAAAATCACTTGTTCTACTAGATGTAACGTTTGGCCACAGACATAATCAAGTGGTTTTTCCATGGAATTGCTTTTCCATGGAATTGTCTTGCGCAATCGACCTTCAGTGGCAAGCGATGTTCCAATGGTTACTTGTCGCTAACCCTGGGTTTGGTAACCCAGGTTAGGGCTTAACCCTGGGTTTGGTACCCCAGGTTAGTAAACCCGGGTTAGATTTTCACTTCAAGAATACGGGTTGGTTCGGTTGGAAGGTTGGGTTTAGCAACCCAGGGTTTGGCTGCTTAACCCAGGGTTAGAGTTAACCCTAGTAGTTCCAGAATACGGCCCCTGGGTGGACAGGACCCTTGTTCCCTGGCGGGAGGGCATTTTGACCTAGAATCGATCTGTAGAACAGAAAACAACTGGCGTTAGTAAGCCATAAGCGCAAGACAAGATGCACATGACACGACTCAGATGCATTCAGCAGTGCCGTGGGATTGCCTTTGCATGGGGTGGGTTTGCTGGCTAGTTGGGGTTTGGAGCTGAAGTTGATATCCTATTCTTTACATCTTGGATACTGACACCAACAAACCCACGTTATTCATATATTGCCTATTGTGATGGGGAATCCTTTGCAGAGATTCTTTATATCTGGGTTTGAGCCAGACATGGGCTAGCATTTCGGCTGAGGGGGGGCAGAATTTTCAATTCCTGAGGGGGGGCTGAGGGGGGGGGGGTAGGAGCGCCTGAGGGGGGGGCTGAGGGGGGGGGTAGGAGCGCCTGAGGGGGGGTGAGGGGGTGGTAAGCCAAAAAGTCCGATTTTTGGCTAAAATCAAGGTTTTTTGCTTTTCTGAGCTCATTTACACCTAGTCCAGGCATATTTTTATCATAATTTTCTATACAAAATCCTTCCAAAAAATTCCTGAGGGGGGGTAGCGGCCGGCTGAGGGGGGGTAGGTCAGAGCCTGAGGGGGGGCCAACCCCCCTCAGCCCCCCCTTTGCCCATGTCTGGTTTGAGCGCAAATTCAATAGGCTATGGGCGTCCATGATTACAGAAGTTGACTGATAATAAATCTATCAATTGAAAATCCATAATCACACCATACTTTTAGCAACAACACCAACAACATCTCCCATAACCAGCACAACTTCCACTAGCCCCAAATCAACAAGTGCTACATCCACTGTAAGCTCAACTGCTACAAGCACATATACTTCATCATCCACAAGCTCAACCTCAATAACCACAACACCAACTACTCCTTTATCCACCACAAGCTCAACTACTACAACCACAACACAATCAACTACTTCATCCACCACAAGCTCTACTTCTACCACTACACCACCATCAACTGCTCCTTCATCCACCACAAGCTTGACCTCAACAACCATGACACCATCAACTACTTCATCCACCATTAGTTCGACCTCAACAACCACAACACCATCAACTACTTCATCCACCACAAGCTCAACCTCAACAACCACAACACCATCAACTACTTCATCCACCACAAGCTCGACCTCATCAACCAAAACACCATCAACTACTCCTACATCTACCACAAGCTCAACTTCTACAACCACAACACCATCAACTACTCCTTCATCCACCACAAGCTCGACCTCACCAACCACAACACCATCAACTACTCCTACATTCACCACAAGCTCAACTTCTATAACCACAACACCATCAACTGCTCCTACATCCAGCACAAGCTCAACTTCTACAACCACAACACCATCAACTACTGCTTCATCCACCACAAGCTCGAGCTCACCAACCACAACACCAGAAACTACTCCTTCATCCACCACAAGCTCGAGCTCACCAACCACAACACCAGCAACTACTGCTTCATCCACCACAAGCTCGAGCTCACCAACCACAACACCAGCAACTACTGCTTCATCCACCACAAGCTCGAGCTCACCAACCACAACACCAGCAACTACTCCTTCATCCACCACAAGCTCGAGCAAACCAACCACAACACCAGCAACTACTGCTTCATCAACCAAAATCTCGAGCTCACCACCNACAACACCAGCAACTACTCCTTCATCCACCACAAGCTCGAGCTCACCAACCACAACACCATCAACTACTCCTTCATCCACCACAAGCTCGAGCTCACCAACCACAACACCAGCAACTACTGCTTCATCCACCACAAGCTCGAGCTCACCAACCACAGCACCAGCAACTACTGCTTCATCCACCACAAGCTCAAGCTCACCAACCACAACACCAGCAACTACTGCTTCATCCACCACAAGCTCGAGCTCACCAACCACAACACCAGCAACTACTCCTTCATCCACCACAAGCTCGAGCTCACCAACCACAACACCAGCAACTACTCCTTCATCCACCACAAGCTCGAGCTCACCAACCACAACACCAGCAACTACTCCTTCATCCACCACAAGCTCGAGCTCACCAACCACAACACCAGCAACTACTGCTTCATCCACCACAAGCTCGAGCTCACCAACCACAACACCAGCAACTACTGCTTCATCCACCACAAGCTCGAGCTCACCAACCACAACACCAGCAACTACTGCTTCATCCACCACAAGCTCAAGCTCACCAACCACAACACCAGCAACTACTGCTTCATCCACCACAAGCTCGAGCTCACCAACCACAACACCAGCAACTACTCCTTCATCCACCACAAGCTCGAGCTCACCAACCACAACACCAGCAACTACTCCTTCATCCACCACAAGCTCGAGCTCACCAACCACAACACCAGCAACTACTGCTTCATCCACCACAAGCTCGAGCTCACCAACCACAACACCAGCAACTACTGCTTCATCCACCACAAGCTCGAGCTCACCAACCACAACACCAGCAACTACTGCTTCATCCACCACAAGCTCGAGCTCATCAACCACAACACCAGCAACTACTCCTTCATCCACCACAAGCTCGCAACACCAGCAACTACTCCTTCATCCACCACAAGCTCCAGCTCACCAACCACAACACCAGCAACTACTCCTTCATCCACCACAAGCTCAAGCTCACCAACCACAACACCAGCAACTACTCCTTCATCCACCACAAGCTCAAGCTCACCAACCACAACACCAGCAACTACTCCTTCATCCACCACAAGCTCGAGCTCACCAACCACAACACCAGCAACTACTCCTTCATCCACCACAAGCTCGACCTCAACAACCAAAACACTGTTGCAAAGGATGTGAACGCCATGCATAGTGTGTATACTGTAGGACAGGAGTTGTAATGAGGTCGGAATGTGTTATGTTGTGACGGCAAGCCGTGTCCAGCAGATGTTATTGTTGCTTGATGCTGGTATTTGATAGTGCTCTATATAACGTGGTAGGCTTGGCTCATGTGTCAGTTAGCTAGCGAGTGCGAATAAACGAAAGGAGTTGAGTGGAGTCGATCTGGTGCGCAACAGTTCTGGCATCCCCGACGCTCCCTCTGCCTGGTGGTGTTCGTTTTCCTGGACTTGGCGACTCGCTTATTGCTCTGAGTTATACTGGCGGCAAGTCTTTTTTATGCAGCCCAGATAAAAGAAAAGAAGCGGATCGGCTAAGCTAAACGCTATCAGACGTGCACGGCCGTCTGTCTAACCCTTCCCCATCCAATCCCCAGCCCTTCCATAGCCTTTATCTTCTCCTTAAGCACAACTTCTTACCCTGTTCTTTCCCCTTCACTCCCGACTGTCTCTTCTAAAGCAAGACTTGTGTCAAACGACTGCACTTGCTGTGTCTTTGTATCGGGCCCGGAAATCCGATCAACTTCTGGCTAAACGAAGTTTCTAAAAAGCCCTTGCTCTGATTAAATTCCTCATTTATTTTTGTCACGTCTAAAGCGTGCTTTTCCTTCTGTCAATTCATTTGTCCAACTGGAATTGCCTACCCTATCCACCGGTTACCACCTTTTCCCCATTGATTACAGACGGAAAAGCGTTAGAATTAAACGCCGAAAAAGCTGTAAAGAAAATGGTGCCATGTGCTTCTGGTCTCAAATGTATGAGCGGGCATTAGCATACGATCGTAGCCCACCCACGTTTTACTTTGATTTGTTGTCTAGCTAGTTTTGCTGCTACAATACCAAAATTTCCGCTTGACTATGACTATGACTACGGCCCGTTTGAGTACAATACCAGAGTAGTCAAATTTGACTGTATCGTAGTCAAACCGTTTGATTACCCCTTTGGGGAAGACTCCACGCCATATGGCGTATGAAAATTAGCGCGGTATTAGAGCACTGTCCCGATTAGGAACAATATCGTAAGTCAATATCGCAAATGCTAGAGGATTAGTGTTTCTAATTCTCTCTGGCGGCGTAACATTGAAATCGGCGCGATTAGCCGAGTTTTTCAAATCTGGAGCCGACTAGGATCTGATTGGTTTTGATTTCGGGCGTGTATGATTACAATTGATATCTAATAGCGGTCTAATTCGAAATAAAATCAAATCGGAATGGCGTCATATAAACGGTTTCAGTTCGCAGTCATTTCTAATCCTCCCACCGAGCCCGAAGAACCACGAATTTCTAATCAGAACGCCCTCATTGGATTGGCGAGTGACAATTTCGTCAAAAAATCAAATTAGCTCGACGAGAATTAGCCCGAAGTTAGATGGTTGCTCGAAGGGTCTACTACGACCACCAGTTTGACTACTTCGACTAGTTTTTGAAACTGAGCCAAATTGATATTTTCAGGGATTTATCATGTTTCAGTTACCAGGCGTCAGCCTGAATCTGAAATGGGTGTTATTTCATCAAGGAATCATTCACTTTGAAATAAACAGTGGTTGGGCGCTAAAACATTTCGCAGAACTGTTCTTTTCCTGCCAAAATTTTCATTGTAAACCAAAAACAGCATGCTCGGTAAAAACGCTGAAAAATAGAATAAACGCCCTTCGTGTTTTAAGCCAATTCTTGTTGTTTCTTCAACCAGAAAGTGTACAAACCATGTTTATTCCAATAAGCCAGCTATTCCAATAATCCGCGCCCTCCAATAAGCCACGTGTCTAGAAATTCTGCTTATTGGAATCAGGACTAGACCAGCAGGCGTCAATGACACCTTTATACGGCAAAATTACGTTCCACTGCATTTTTTCAAATCTATCTAAAACGGTTACAGTCCGTGCCTTTTATACTGTACTGCCCCAGATCATGTTTTCAATTGGTAGCCCAGAAGAAAATTTTTACTAACAATCTTTGTTTAGTTGTACAAATATTCGTCCGAAACAAATAATTCAATAAGCCACGTGCCAAACGCACTCTCAAATAAATAAGACGCGCGCGGCTTATTGAAATAAACACGGTATTCTACTGTATGTCATAATTTTAATCTTGGACCTGTGAAACTTGAAACTTGGAAGGAACAAGTAGAGGTTCACTGACTGATTCTTCATTGTTTTCAGAATTTTACAAAAAAAAGTTGTTCGGTGTTTACAGTGCTGAAAATGCATTAAATTTGTCGAACATTTTGTTGCGAACAGCGAAAAGTGGTAAAATACGCCTGAAAAGCCTGCCTCTTATAACAAAACGTAGTTATAGTCAAACGGTTTGACTACCTGGTCTGGTCTTCGTTTGACTACGTATTTATGGTAACGAAGGTAGTCAAACTTTGACTTTGACTACCTGTCCGTTTGACTGCGATATCACAAAAGTATTAACTATGACTTTGGCTTTGACTGGTAGTCATAACAACACGAGAAGGCTGGCCTGCAAACATCTATTTTGGACTTCTCTACATATAAACTCGAATTTCTAACCTAACAGCTGGAGTTTGACGATAAAAATTTGGATTTTTGCGTAACTTTTGGAGTACTTTAAGAACCTGCCTGCAGTCCAATTTTGTTTTAGAAGAAAAAACTTTTTTCGACCTCTTTGGCGGGCCATAACTCGGCTGGAACCCCCTCTAGGGGCACTTTTTTATTTCATAACTTTGTAGCGCTTTTTATAAGCTTCATTTTGGTATCGAATATGGTACGATTGCTAATGGCCAATCCAGTGAAAATTGGCCTAAAATGTCACGAACTCGAAAAATTCGCATGTTTCACTATAGAGATAATTTTCCAAATCGAATTTCTGACTTAATAATCGGAGTTGAGCTTTGAAAATTTGGGTTTCCAGAGTACTTTCGGTGAGCTTCCGGAATATTTAGAGGGTTTAGAATTTCGAGGAGAAAAATATTTTTTGACCTCTTTGGTGGGCCATAGCTCGGTTGGAACCCCGCTAGAACCACTTTTTTGTTTCATAGGTTTGTAGCGCTTTTTATAAGCTTCACTTTGGTATAGAATATGCTACGATTGCTCGTGGGCAATCCGGTGACAATTTGCCTCAAATGTTGAGAACTCATAAAAATTTGGCCTTCCAAATGAGGGAATTTTTCGAGTTCGTGACATTTGAGGCCAATTTTCACTGGATTGCCCACGAGCAATCGTACCATATTCGATACCAAAATGAAGCTTATAGAAAGCGCTACAAAGCTGTGAAACAAAAAAGTTCCTCTAGAGGGGGTTCCAGCCGAGTTATGGCCCGCCAAAGAGGTCGAAAAAAATGTTTTCTTCTAAAACAAAACTGGACTGCAGATTCTTACGAGGCGTTGCAAAAAAAATCGGGCAGGGGGCGGCGGATGGAATTTTTTACCCCCCCATTTTTATTCGTTGATCTGAACCACTAAAGTGTGGATATTGCAAAACCCAGTCGGTTCGGCTCGGGGCCCACCCATTCCGGAGAAATCGGCGCCCAAAGTTGAAAAACCATGCTTTTTCGCGTCTGCTGATTTTTGACCGACTTCCATCTTTTTTGACCGGGCGCCGTAAGCGCATTTTTAAAGTAATCCTCACCAAATCTGGAACTGAATGAATTTATAGAACCAATGATGCTCTTTCATTTACACCTATCGCCGTCGGAGTCCGACTGTAATTGCCGATTTGACAAGCAGTTTTTTGCAGAGATTAGGTCGAAAAACACCCGTTCAAAAATACGTACATATGTTTCACTTAGGTGACATCGAGCTATCCGGCTACAATTTATAACAAAATAGGCAATCAAACGTGCTTTCGAAAACTGGTTTCAATTTATTTGGATCTCTTCTAGTTTTGAAGTTATGGCCCTTCAAACTTTATTTTCCATTTTTAGCACGTTAGGCAATGGCATTTATGGAACTAGACTGTTTCGAAGGCATTACTTTGTCGACAAAGCGTTGTAATAATATAATATAACATTGTAAATTCAGTCCTGACCTACTGTATGTGCAATAGTTATGGACACTTTCTTTAATCATGCCAAGCTGCAGTCCTGGTGGCACTGCAC
>JASANB010001702.1:0-27774 GCA_030248155.1 Sabatieria punctata
GGTGGCCTGGTATGGACACACAGGTCGAACACACAGTCAAGGCATGCCAACCATGTGAGCAGAGTTCAAAATCCACACCACGCGTCAAACAGCCAGTTCAGGAGCGACCAAGGCCTACCACTCCATGGACTGAGCTCGCCATTGACATCACAGGCCACTTTGCCAATGCGCCAAATGGACGTGGATATTGTGTAATCCTGGTCGACTACATGAGCAACTTTCCAGAAGTGTTGTGGATGGAGGACACCACAAGCACTACCATCATCAACTGGCTGAAGGAAGTGTTTGCGCACTATGGTCACCCAGCTCAGTTATTCAGTGACAATGGTCCTCAATTCATCAGCCATGAGTTTGTCAACTTCTTGGCCAGCAGGGGCATCAGACACATGCGCATCACACCATGCAGTTCAGAGTGCAATGGACTGGTGGAGTGGTTCAATGGGATGTTAAAGGGTGTTGTGGAGACACTGCCACCCGACCCCAACCGCCATGCTCGATTTCTTGGCCAGTTACCGAGCTACACCAACAACCCAAGGGAAGAGTCCATCTGAGCTGCTCTTTGGATGGGCAGCCCACCTGCCATTCCAGTTCCCAAAGCCGACTGCAAAATCTACACCAGACACGGTCAGAAAACCTCAATTGCAGTCATGAGAGCCAGCAGTGGACAGACAGCTAATTGGCAAGCTGTACTACCCTGGGCCATATCAGAGGGGAGAAAAGGTCCGTGTAAAAAGACCAGCCGTGCAAGTCAGAAAGGGCCAGTCACCTTACACTTCGCCTCTGAGGATCTTGGAAGTCCTTGGCTTTTGGACCTACCGTCTAGAAGATGGGCAAGTTGTCAATGCTCGCCGTTGCAAGCGCCATTACACCTTTACCGGCAGCCCATCAGATGATGAGGATGTGTTGCAAATGGTCAGACCAAACAGACAAGCTGGAGGTGGGCAGCAGACTCCCCCTCAATCGCCACCTCAGCAACAGCCTCAGTTAGCCACGCCGTTCTATACGCCGCCACAACAACGTTACAACCTGAGAGACCGGCAGCAGATCAAGAAACCCCAACGGTTGACCTACGATTTGTGATACGTTGTTGTGGAGACCTATGTTATTCTATCTTTCTGCCGGCACACCGCCTCTTTCTTAAAGGAGGGGGGTGGTGTCGTGTGAGTGCGTGCATATTGTAGTTGTGTCGACACGTTTCAGGTGTGATTGGGTATTTGCATGCAGTGGTGATTTACCTTAGCTATCACCCCTGAGTTGTAATAGACCTTAGCCGTAACTGGCAGGTCGGCCGACTGCGCTGCCCTGTCAGATTAGAGAGTCTGTGCATTAGTGTTCGCCGTGCCTACTACCCCGTTATTATTATTGTTGTCAGATAAAACTCCGGCCGGTCTCGCTGCCTATTCTGCACTACACCGTGCACCGTTCATTGCCGAGCCACACCCACGCGCCTACAACCACAACCGACCAACGTGTCACTTTCGATTTGAAGAAAATTGCTTTTTTGCAGGATTTCTGGAAACTTTTCTTTGACTGATTTGGATAAAGAGTGTAAGAATTCTTTTGAAGGAAAAGTTGCTGTTTTTGAAAGATTTGCATAAAGCGTGTCAGAATTTCTTAAAATTTGGCTGCTTTTTTGAATATTTCTTTCCGTGTGTCAGGATTGCTTGATAGAGAAAACTGCTCTTTTAAAAAGGTCCACAAAGCGTTTTCTGTCATAAAGAATTTGTACAGTACAGTAGAAATCTATTCTCTCGGAAAGCCTACACGATGCAATGCAAAGCACAGTACACTGCAGCAAGAGAATCTCTCAAAGAAGTACTAAAGAGTTTACTGTCGGAAACACCTGTTCGAAAGAGAAAAATGCACTGAAATAATTGCACAACCAGTTCTTTGGAATAAAAGTTGACTGACATTTTGAAATTTTTCATACCCCACGAAATGAAGGATTTTGGCGCACTTTGTCGTGCAGAGGCAATTAATTATCAAGTCTCTATGTACTTGATATACAGTACATTCACAATCAACAAAATTGCCTCGTATTTTGTCACTGCTCGTTAGATCTCCATATCGTACAGTAGCAGGCCTTAAAACTACAGCACAATGAAAACATTTCTCTTAGCCAAGTTGTTTATAGAAACAATTTTCATTCAAGTGAGAATAAAAAATAGTTTCAAAAGATTTCTAAAACAGTAAATCCCATTGTTTTTTATGAATTTCCTAGCATCTGCCTTGGAAATGGTTAAGAGCCATTTTTTATAAGACCCAGGCAGGTGGCGAAACATGAAATTTTCTGACCTATACTTTTTATGTGATGAATCAATACTATAGTTCTTTAGTATAAAACACCACCACTGTGGTATTTTTGCTCTGGGATACCGCTTGGGGCATTTGTGGCCAAAATGTGATTTTCGACATTTTCAACTGGTTCTCCAGTGTGCAATTGCCGATCGCGGTCATATCTTCAGCATAAATTAGTATTACTATAACCACTGCACCCACAAAGTTTGGGGCTATTCGATTCAGGCCAGCGTGAATACCGTTGATTTTAGGGGTTATTCAAAATAATTTTTTGACATCCATAGTAGATTTTGGCCATACTTTTAGGGTAGACAGAACACGTCGTCCTCTGTTGGTGTTTTTACTTTTTTTGGCATCGGCCCCGTTTTTGAGTTATTCCTGTTTTAATTTTCCAAAAAAATTTTGCGGTATCTTTCAGAATCATTTACAATTCCGGTCTCCATGAAGCTAGGCGACCCGTCGTAGAGCGTTGGACGTAGAATGTGATGGGCTATCCAAGGTATCACGTCTTTTCCTTGCGGACAGTTCCTCGCGCGACAGTTCCTCGCCGACTTTTCCTAGCTGCGACTTTTCCTAGCTGCGACTTTTCCACGCGCGACTATTCCTCGCGCGACTTTTCCTCGTGGGAATAAAAACGTTTTATCTGTTTTGTACAGTACGCTATAACAACGTTCCAGCTGCTATCTAGTACAGCCGAAAAACCATATACATTATACGGCATACCCAGGATTTTGCAAAGGTGGATGTAAAATTTTTAAGTTACCTAGTTGGGCCACTGCCCAACAAGGGCGAGAAAATTTCGCAAAAATAGCCTTCAAAAACCTGTTTAAAATTGTGAGCTTAAAATTGTTTAAAATTGTTAAACTGTTTAAAATTGTGAGCTTAAAATTGATAGAATTTACACGTTTTAGTAGTTTAAAGTGGCCTGGTTGGGCTTCTGTCCACCAGAGCGAGAAATTTTTGAGAATTTAGCCTTCGAAAATGCATTTAAAAGGTATTCTGAGCATAAAATAGACAGTTTTAGTACATAAATTAATACATTTCTCTTATTTTTGTCTAATTTTTCCTCCCTACCTTCGCCGCAAAGGGGGTTCTACGCACCCTACACCCCTGGCTACGTCACATGCAACACACAGAGAAAAGTTATGAGCGATCCCTTTAAGATAGTCATGCAGGGATAAAGGTAGGGGACAGCCCGGGTTGATGCTGTTGGTAGATGTGTTCCGTTTTGCTTTACACCTGGCAGTGAACAAGAGGGTGCATGGCGCCCAAGCTCAAAAAATTTGGATAGATTTTTAACTATTTCTAAGGTTTTTGGACGATTTTCTGGAGACCGACCCAAATTATAGGTCCACCTACTATATTATCAAACTTCTCTCTACCGCACTTAGTTTTTCGGCATCTTTACGCGCGATCAGCAAACAGAGAAATAATACAAGACTTTCAGCACTGTCAGGTGTACAATGCTGTCAAAGACGATTTACAACCGGCTTACCGATTGTCACCGACCGGCCAACTGACCTGTGCCCTGCATACATGTAGGCTTGATAAGAACACACTATACGCTCGGCATATTTATTCCTACGAGGAAAAGTCGCGCGGGGAAAAGACGTAGCGAGGAAAAGTCGCGCGAGGAAATGTCGGCGAGGAACTGTCGCGCGAGGAACTGTCCGCGAGGAAAAGACGTGTAGCCGCTATCCAACCATATACGCGAAATCGATCTACGACCACTTATCCCAGAGTGGCACTAAGTCAAAATTTCGATCGAAAATGACCCAATTTCCAGTTCACAGTCTTGAAATAGACAGTCTGTGTTTTGGCACTTCTGAAAGTAATCTACTATCAATAAACAGTGTTTCTGGCCTATTTTGACCTTCTAATTTCAGAAATGACCTCAGTTTTACCTTATACATCTTCAATTTCAAGATGCAAGTTTACCATAGTGTAATAAGTACATAGTGTTATATCTCAAAATCCCTAGCTTATACAGAAAAATTAAGGTCATTTCTGAAATCAGCAGGTCAAAATAGACTAGGAACACTGTTAACTTCTTGTAACACACCACGTGCCATTTGGGTGTGACAGCTTGCTCACATGACATGTCATGCGTTTTTTTTAAGAGTCTTAAAAACTTGCCTCACAACTCTCAAAAATTCATGACATGTCATCAAAATTGTGGTCTCAATTCGGAGGGCTCCATGACAGCTGTCATAATTTGCATGACATGTAATAATTGAGAATGACAACCAATGATAGCTTCTTGCTGTCATCTGGTTTGAGAGTTGTCTTACCAATTTTTTGCCGCATTTTGACGTCGATTAGGAAAAAGAATACACGCTCTTCAATCTGCTTGTTTGATGTTGTTTATCAATGGTAATAAACTAGCGTTGAGTAGGAGGAATAAAAGGTTCTTTTCACTAAAAGACGAATTTGCAAAAAATACTTCGTTCTCTTTGTTTGTCTTTTTCATTCAGCTAAAATAGCTGTTGTTAGCTTTAAATAGCTTTGATAATCTGATAACTTACTTCATACATGTAACAGATCATCCGCCGAAGGGGGAAGGGATTTGGGGGTCTGGCGCCGGCTGGGGGGTCTGAGCCCAAATTTTGGGAGGGGATTGGGCACTAAAGAACGCTCAAAAATCGCAATTTGCATGCTAAAAATCATTAAAAAATCACTAATTTGCGCTGAAATACAGCTAAAAAGTGCCGGTTTGCAGGCGATTTTGGCAATTTTTGTGTCTGAAATTGCCAAAAATGGCAAAAATTTTCTCAAAAAATTACTTGCCAGAAAATTGGAGGGGGGGTCGGAAAAATCGTCTCCTGGGGGGCGTCTGGCCTAAGCTGGGTGAGGGGGGCCGACCCCCAGACCCCCTGTTACATCTATCACTTAACTTGCTTGCGGTAGACCTAATTGTACCGTGTCTTTTTGGGGTGGGCGAGAAACTAAGTCTGCTTGAGGTTGATGCATGCGCAAGGTTGGGATTGGCAGAGGGTCTAACTGAAATTATACTGAATAAAGGAATAAAATAAAGTTAATTGCCATCTTTCAGCAATAAAATTTGCACCTTTACCATGTTCTCCTTTCGGGTTAGGTGTAGCTGGGGGGGGGGGAGAAAAATCAGGGAAGGTCAGAAATGGATTATACATTGATTAATTAACTTTCTTATGACTATATGACTCCAGAACGTGCCCTAGTATACTGATGCGCGCCCCTAGGGGTATTTTTATATTTGGCAAAACAGGCCCCCCGGTCGTGTCTTGTACTGATGCGTCTCTAGGGGTATTTTTATATTTCGAAAACAGGCCCTCCGGAGCGTGCCCATACTGATGCGTCCCCTAGGGGGTATTTTTATGTTTTAAAACAGACCCTCCGGAGCGTTCCCTATACTGATGCATCCCCTAGGGGTATTTTTATGTTTTTAAAACAGGCCCTCCGGAGCGTGCCTATACTGATGCGTCCCCCTAGCGGTATTTTTATATTTGGAAAACAGGCCATCCGGAGCGTGCCTATACTGATGCGTCTCTGGGGGTACTTTTATATTTGGCGAAACAGGCCCCCCGGGGCGTGCTCTATGCTGATTTAGTGATCATTAGACTCGTCAGGCAAAGGGCTTTCAAATGATGTATGACATGACCACTTTGGACGATTTTGAAATGTTGGAATTTTGCCAAAAAAATTTTCGATAATCGATATTTATCGACAGAATTCGTTAATTTATAATTAATTATGATCATTAAACACATTAATTTCGGTTTGGGATCGGTTCCTGATTTTCCCCCCTACCTACACGTGATCCCTACTTTCTTTCCTACTCAATCGCATTAGATACCAAAGGAGATATGCTCGATAAAGATAGCCATTGCCTTAGAAATATATCTACAGAGTGCAAGCCGACAAGTCCTTTTTTGGAAGAGGCAGAAAAATCGAAACGCACGATTACCTGAAATACAGTATGTAGTTGAAATAATTTAGATACAGTATGCGGATTACGTGATTCAGGCAATTTCTATCGATCAAAATACTATGTACATGACATGTCATGCCTACCATGACAACTCTCAATCTGGTTCTGCAAATGCTCATTTATGACAGCTGTCATATTTTCCATGACATGTCATCACCCAATTATGACATCAGACACTTTATGACACCTTGATTTGTGAGTACTCTTAAAAAACTGGACTCACATGTCATGCCAATTTTTGTATGAGTCTCAAAACACAGGTGACATGTCATAATTCGGTGTGTTACAAGAAGTTAATTGATGGTAGATTCCCTTTAGAAGTATTGAAACACAGCCTATCTATGTTAAGATTATGGCTCTCAAAAGTGTATATGTTGATGAATATTCAGAGGTCCATAACTACCGACTGAGTTGTCCTAGCGCCAAAAGAAGATCATATTCAGAATCAGTGAAGAAAAATGCACCTAATAGGAAGCATTTGATGATTCGGTTTCATAAATCACTGACGATGTGAATGCCAGGGCACCAGGAGAAAGAAAATAAGTCACTCAGGACTGGTCATATTGAAAAACCACTGTAATTTTTATAATTAGTGTTGAAAACTGCATTAGGTGATGCAGATTTCACGGCTATGTATCCTGCATATGATTGATTTGAGTCACCTTTCAAACCAGGATGATATAACAAGTGCAGTCATTTTCTTCGCAAATGTTTTTAAATGCCCATATCGTGAGAACAAGGCGCTCTAGAGCAAAAGTGTGGTCATTTTCGGAATCGCAAGAATCTCAGCTATCATTTGACGGCCGAATCTACGCCATTTCACCAGTTAGTTCGGCAGCAGATGTCAAAATCTGAAGAAAACCAGGTCTGAGCTTGCGTCATTTTCGATCGAAACTTTGACTTAGTGCCACTCTGGGATAGTGGTCGTAGATCGATTACGCGTATATGGTTGGATAGCCCATCACATTCTACGTCCAACGCTCTACGGCGGGTCGCTCTAGCTTCATGGAGACCGGAATTGTAAATGATTCTAAAAGATACCGCAAAATTTTTTTTGGAAAATTGAAACATGAATAACTCAAAAACGGGGCCGATGCCAAAAAAAGTGAAAACACCAACGTGTAGAGGATGACGTGTTCTATCTACCCTAAAAGTATGGCCAAAATCTGTGAGGGACGTCAAAAAATTATTTTTCACTTTTTAAAATAACCCCTAAAATCAACGGTATTCACGCTGGCCTTAATCGAATAGCCCCAAACTTTGTGGGTGCAGTGGTCATTGTAAGACTAATTTATGCTGAAGATATGACCGCGATCGACGATTGCGCACTGGAGAACCAGTTGAAAATGTCCAAAATCACGTTTTTGGCCATAAATACCCCAAGCAGTATCGCAGAGCAAAAATACCACAGTGGTGGTGTTTTATACTAAAGACCTATTGACTCATCACATAAAAAGTATAGGTCAGAAAAATTCATGTTCCGCCCTTATAAGGGGAACTGCCGGGTTCTTAAAAAATATGGCTCTTAATTCCATGGCCTTGTAAATGGAAAATTCAGTGTTTTGACTTTGTAAAACATTTTCAGCAAATACCGAATTAATACCGGTATACCGGTATTTTTGGGAATAGCGAACCGATTCCTGAAAATCCCATACCCAAACAACAGTAGCGGTTACTGCTGTATGCAGGTAGTAGTCTAATCTGCATTACTGATCTATAAAAATGCCCCCTTGTTTTCATCAAAGACGACCCGTGTTCAATGATGGAACGCAAAGATAAGCTACCAAGTGCAGCCAACAATTTTGCGTTTGGCTGGTTCGTATCGTGCCTTATGCTCTCATTGGATTCACTGATTGTGGCTTGCTGCATGCTCTTTTATGCTGCGTCCACTGTCAAGAAACTAACAGAGTTTGAAGTGAAGCTAGGACCGAGGTGCGTGAAGGATTACTCTGCTCAGCGGGTAGAAATAAATCAGGTTTTCAGGTGCAAACTGCCAGAGAAGACATTGGCTTCAAGAAGCCTCATTGCCGGCCGTTTGAACCGATGCAACGCACGATCTGGGGCAGAAATTGGTGTGGCAAGAGGCCGCCACTCTGAACAGTTGCTCCGCACTTGGTTCAGAGTAGAGATATTCTATGCAATCGATTTATGGCGTCCACAGCCCAATTATATTGACCCATCCAATGAATTTCAAGCCAAATTGAAGTTATATGATGAAGCGGTGAAAAGGTACAACATGCATGACATTAAAAAGGAATTCTCACATGGCTATATTTTGCTCAGTCTGTTTTAGTGTTGTTATGACTACTAGTCAACGTCAGAGTCAAAGTTAATACTTTTGTGATATCGCAGTCGAACGGTTTCGCAGTCAAACGGACAGCCATTCAAACCGTTTAACTATGACTACATTTTGCAATAAGCAGCGTGGATTGCTAGTACATTTTATCGCTTTTTACTGTTTGCAACAAAATATTTTGCAAACTTGTTAGTTTTAAAGCACTTTAGAACACCAAGCAGCTTATTCTCTAAAATTTTGAAATAATAACAGACGTCAGTCAGTGAATCACTGCCAGATGCAAGGTTTACAGTCCCATCAGTGTTGCGAAATATGACATTTACTGTATATACATTAGAAAGCTTTTATTGACTATTTAACTGCAAAGTTTTTATGGAGGAATGAAGAAGAAAGAAGTCGAGAATTGTCTTGGTTTCACATGCAAAGAGCGTTTGTTTCGCAGTATCGTTTTAACTGAAAAATGATGCTGCTTTTAGCGGCTATTTATATTGCTAATAATGCTGATGCTTTGTGACTGAATGAAACAAATAAAATTTACATAAATGGCTGAAAATATCAATTTTGCTCTGTTTCAAAAAAAGTAGTCAATGAAGTCAAACTACTGTTGTTTCTGTATACACCAGGGCAGACATGGGCTAGCATTTCGGCTGAGGGGGGGGCAGAATTTTCAATTCGTGAGGGGGGGCTGAGGGGGTGGTAAGCCAAAAAGTCCGATTTTTGGCTAAAATCAAGGTTTTTTGGCTTATTTTTGGTTAAAATAAGCTAAAATAAGCTATTCTGATCTCATTTACACCTAATCCAGGCATATTTTTATCATAATTTTCTATACAAAATTCTTCCAAAAAATTCCTGAGGGGGGTAGCGGCCGGCTGAGGGGGGGGGGGGTAGGTCAGAGCCTGAGGGGGGGGCCCACCCCCCCTCAGCCCCCCCCCCTTTGCCCATGTCTGCACCAGGGGTGTGAGGTGTGTTTTTTCAGGTGTTTTTTCCGTTCTTTTTCCGAAAAAAAACGGTTTTTTTTCCTAAGGGTCGGAAAAAACATAAATCGCGGAAAAAACTCAAGCTAAAAATAGCTAATTTATGTAATTTTTCTGTCAAAAATGGACTTTTGCGATGTATAACCTTTTGCAAATGACCGGGGTTTGAATGTATCAGAAAGTTTCTGGCTTTCCGATAGGTTCACGGTCCAGCTTTCCGATAGGTTCACAGTCCAGCTTTCTGATAGGTTCACGGTCCAGCTTTCTGATAGGTTCACGGTCCAGCTTTCCGATAGGTTCGGTCCAGCTTTCCAATAGGTTCACGGTCCAGCTATCCGATAGGTTCATGGTCCAGCTTTCCGATAGGTTCATGGTCCAGCTTTCCGATAGGTTCACGGTCCAGCTTTCCGATAGGTTCACGGTCCAGCTTTCCGATAGGTTCATGGTCCAGCTTTCCGATAGGTTCGGTCCTGCTTTCCGATAGGTTCACGGTCCAGCTTTCCAATAGGTTCACGGTCCAGCTTTCCAATAGGTTCACGGTCCAGCTTTCCGATAGGCTCACGGTCCAGCTTTCTGATAGGTTCGGTCCAGCTTTCTGATAGGTTCACAGTCCAGCTTTCTGATAGGTTCATGGTCCAGCTTTCCGATAGGTTCACGGTCCAGCTTTCCGATAGGTTCGGTCCAGCTTTCCAATAGGTTCACGGTCCAGCTTTCCGATAGGTTCAGTCCAGCTTTCTGATAGGTTCACGGTCCAGCTTTCCGATAGGCTCACGGTCCAGCTTTCCGATAGGTTCACGGTCCAGCTTTCCGATAGGTTCACGGTCCAGCTTTCCGATATGTTTGTCATGTGAATCAAGTTTCTGGGTCGCGTTGTGTCACATGGAAAGATCAAGCCTGCTAGGGAGAACCTACAGCCAATCATCGACTTTCCTGTACCAAAGAACACCAAGGAAGTGCAACGATTTCTGGGGATGCTGAATTACCAATCAGAGTACATTCCAGCTCTCCACCAGATGGCAGAACCTCTGCGAGCTCTCACAAGAAAGGCCAAGAGCAAAACAGGCAAGATGAACCAGCAGTACGTGAAGTTCATTTGGGGCACTCAACAGCAGAAGGCTTTCAACAGTCTCAAGCAAGTTGTGTCCAAGGATCTACGATTGACCCTGTTTGATCCCAACAGGAAGACGATCCTCACTACAGATGCAAGTGATTGTGGTATTGGCGCCACTCTGAGTCAGATACAACCAGATGGCACTGAGAGACCAGTGGCCTATGGCAGCCATACCTTGGATGAGCGCCAACGGAACTACTCTGCCAGTGAGCGAGAGGCACTAGCTGCAGTGTACTTCACAGAGTACTGGGAAAAGTTCCTGTTGGGCCGTCACTTCATGCTCAGAACAGAACACCAAGCACTCACTTCTCTTCTGAAGCAGTATGGAACTGGTCGCAAGAGTGGCAAGTTCGAGAGGTGGTTTGAGCGACTCAGTGTGTTCAACTACACAGTGCAGCACGCACCTGGAAAAGCAAACGTTGTTGCTGATGCACTCAGCAGGATTCCTGAGTCAAACTGCAGGTTGCGCAATGCCAAGGACGTTCTGACGTTTCCTTGCAGAGTTGGTTACTCGGCATGCGCAGGCCAAGCTCTCCATCAGCATGTGGGTGTGCCTGACCCATATGTGCGTGCACTTCACGCTGTGGCAGAAACACCAAAGGGACCGACCTGGCGCTGCCTACAACAGACAACTGCTCGAGATATGTCTCTGCAGTTTGTCATCAAGCACCTGAAGGCTGGAACGCCAAAGAAGCAATTGCCATTGTCAATACAACCCTACAAGTCAGTCTGGGACACCCTCTCTGTGGAGGATGGTTGTGTCACCAGAGAAGGCAGAATTGTGGCTCCTCAGGCGATGTGGCAAACGATTTTGCAGCTTGCGCACAAGGGTCACCCTGGGATTGACAGGATGAAGCGATTGCTCAGAACAACTTACTGGTGGCCGGGAATCGATTCACAAGCCACTCAGACGGTCAAGCTGTGTCAACCTTGTGAGCAAAGTTCCAAGTCTACTGCACGTGTCAAGCAACCAGTTCAGGAGCGACCAAGACCTACAACTCCTTGGACTGAGCTGGCTATCGACATCACTGGTCGGTTTGCCAATGCACCCAATGGCCGTGGATACTGCGTTGTGCTTATCGATTACATGTCCAGCTTCCCTGAGACACTGTGGACTGAGGACATCACTAGTTCCACCATTATCAACTGGCTCAAGGACGTGTTCGCTCGCTATGGACACCCTTCACAGATTTTGAGTGACAACGGTCCTCAATTCACCAGCTACGAGTTTGTCAACTACCTAGCCAGTCGTGGAATTCGCCACATGAGAATCACGCCCTACAGTCCTGAACGGAATGGACTGGTAGAACGATTCAATGGCACACTCAAGGGCATCATCGAGACTCTGCCTGCAGACCCTACTCGACAGCAATGGGACACAGTCACCTGCGATTTTTTGGGCAGTTATCGTGCTACTCCACTGGGTCAAGGCAAAAGTCCAGCAGAGCTGATGTTCAACCGTCAGGCTCGATTACCATTCCAGTTCGCAACACTGCCACCATCACAAGATGCTGTCACTCCTACCAAGACAACGTGTCCAAAGCCAGACACTCTAATTGATCGCAAGCTCATTGGCAAACTCCGATACCCTGGTCCTTATCGGAAGGGGGAGAAGGTGCGCGTGAAACGACCAGCTGTGCACGTGCGCAAGGGTCAAACGCCATACACCAAGCCACTGATGGTCATGGAGGTCTTGGGCTACTGGACCTATCGGTTAGAAGATGGGCAGACTGTCAATGCAAGGCGCTGCAAAAGACACTACACTGCGCCAACCATGGTGGAAGATGATATGCTGTCAGCATTTGAGGACGAAGCGGCTGGAGGACGAATGCCACGGGCTCAAGGGCCTCCACAACAGCCAGCACCTCAGCCAGGAACACCGTACTTCACACCTCCGCAGCGGCGATACAACCTTAGAAACCGGCAGGGCATTCAGCCTCCCAGAAGACTAATTTATGATATCTGATATCATCGCTCTGTCTAGTTCTGTTCTGTCGGTGCACTGCCTCTTCTCTGGAGGAGGGGGGTGGTGTCGTGTGAGTGAGTATACATACAACGTATGTATTGTATGATTGTGTGTACACGTTTCAGGTGTGATTCAAGTATTTACATACTATGGTGTTTTATAGAGGTGTCACCCCTCGGTTATATTAGATGTCTGCTATGACTGGCACCGATACCGATCCACTCCCGGCCAGTCATTGTTATTGAGCCTGCCTGTTGATTATTGTTGCCGTGCGGTACCTTGCCGATAAACCGCATTTGTTGAGACAGCCTGCCACTCCAGCCACAACAATGTTCACAGTCCAGCTTTCCGATAGGTTCGGTCCAGCTTTCCAATAGGTTCGGTCCAGCTTTCCGATAGGTTCACGGTCCAGCTTTCCGATAGGTTCATGGTCCAGCTTTCCGATAGGTTCACGGTCCAGCTTTCCGATAGGCTCACGGTCCAGCTTTCCGATAGGTTCACGGTCCAGCTTTCCGATAGGTTCATGGTCCAGCTTTCCGATAGGTTCACAGTCCAGCTTTCCGATAGGTTCGGTCCAGCTTTCCGATAGGTTGTTTTCAGTTTGTCTTGGTTTAGTGCAGTAAGCAGATAGACTGAAATTTATTTTTTGAATCATTTCAATTGCAAGCGTTAGCTGAACATCTAAAACAACAAATTTTGAGTTTGTGACTAGGGCCCGACCGGATACAAATTTCTACCGGATCCGGATCCGGATACGCCCATATCCGGCCGGATCCGGATCCGGATATGCCGGATATCATTGATCAACTTAAAATTTGTTGGAATGCAATAAACCACATATATACATTTCTTTGTTCTATAACAGTTGATTCAAAACATCAAATAATTGTAGTTCAAACTATGGTTGGATGATATCGGGGTTTTTGCGATGCAAGTGATATTGCATATGAATATATGCATGCAATTTCTACTGCATATTGATATTGCATATATCATATGCTTGCAAAAATGAGATATGTACATATTTTGTGCATATTTGCATATTTTATCACCGTGGCTAGAAATTGATAACTGGACGCTTTCCAAGCATTTTCGAGTTTGGTCGGAATGTCTATGCAATCTTTAGCGTTTATTAGGCATACCTATTTTACAGACACAGACCTCATCTCGAAAAAGCAGAAGGGGAAACACAGTTTGGCATGAAAGTTCAGCTCATTTCGTAATTTTTAGATAAAAATGGTTGACATCACAGCAATTTGGCTAAATTATTGTTTGCATGTTCAAATTTGTTCTCTCTAATGTGATGTGGTATACGTACTTAGCCGATCTTTTGGTGGACCTGTCCTAGTTTTACAAACTAAAAAATTCACAATTTGAAAAATCTCAGTTGAGATTTCCATTCTTTGCGAGTTGAGTTTAGAGTCTCAAGCCATTCATCTTCATTCTGCAACTGAAAAGAGACGCTTTCATCTCTGTAAAGTAAAGATTTACAGTATAAACTTGCCTCAATAATAGTTAGTTTTTTATTTCAGATTTTTTATTTTTAATTAAATGAAAAATTAGCAAAAACAAGGCGACTATCCTAAACATAGAAATCCAGTCTGCTTGGCTGTTTTATATGTTCATTGTATCACATTAGTATTATTATTTTTGTTAAGAGAAGAGTTTGTTGTCAATTTTGAACGTAAATATTTCAAGAACCCTTCATCGAATCTTTGCCAAATTTTGCAAGTTAACCAATCTTTATATGGACTTAAGAACCTTGCGGCCTAAACCACTACACCAACTGTGCCGGCACGCAAGTTATACTTGTTAAACAACAACATTTCTACATTTTCGGGCTTCAGAGAGGAGCGATCGCCTTCCGAAATCGAGCCAGCAGTCTTAAATGTTTGCTCGCTAGCTACCGTACCGATAGGAGCAATTAAATACTTCCTGGCAAGCTGCAAAACTGTTTTAGAACCATACAACTGCGCAAATTTCTATCAAACATTCGGTCGAATGCAATATTTATGTTCAAAATACGTAAAAATCACGTTTTCTCATCTGTGACTGATATCCGGCATATCCGGCAGGTAATATCCGGATCCGGTACCGGATCCGGATATGGCCATATCCGGCCGGATCCGGATCCGGATCCGGATATCCGGTCGGGCCCTATTTGTGACTGACTGAAAACGCGTTTCCAAGGGGGTCTGAAACAACTTTCCGATAGGTCTGAAACAACTTTCCGATAGGTCTGAAACAACTTTCCGATAGGTCTGAAACAACTTTCCGATACGTTCACTTTCTTTTTTTGCTTCTCGATAGGTTGGCCAACTACGCTATATGGCGTTGGTCATTTGCAAAGCGATAATAGGCCATACTGACTTAAAACTGTTACAAAAACAACAGAAAAGACCAAATTTCGCATGATAAATAAAAAACGCGAACTGGTGTAAGAAGATTTGCATATAGCGTTCATTGATGGAGTCTGTCAGGCACTGTTTCATGCTTGTTTCGTGATTTATATCTATGTAGCACATGTATTTCTGGTCTGAAAGACTCAGAAAGGCGCTGGAAAGCGTTAGGAATCATAAAACCAGGCTAGGATACCGAGAACTTGAGCTGGAGTTTTTTCAGCGATTTCGGAAAAAGCGGAAAAAAAACTGAAAAAAACAGGCAGAGGTTTTTTTCGGAAAAATATCCATCCCTGGTATACACATACACATTTACCATACACATACACATACACATTGGAAATTCCGATACACATTGCACAAACAGTGCTCGAAATATGTACTTTTGTGTTTGTGCATTTGATCATCAAACTTCGATATAAGGTATGCAACAGAATTCAAGGATTACCTGTTTTTGTTGTAGTGACAGAGACTAAAAACCTCATAAAGCCTTTCAATGGCTCCAAGTAAATCAACTTCAAAGCTATCCCAATTTTGAAACAGTTAACTATGAGAGATATGGTTTCCTGGTATTTCTCGCTCAAAATCTGGCCAAAATTTTGCGTTTTCTGCACGATACACACGCATAAATACACAAAAATACACATTCTTTTTCTGAATGTTTATACACAAATTACGATACATATTTGCCTGTGTTTCTGTATACACACTTTGACTACTTTTCGAGACAGAGCAAAATTGACATTTTCAACGAGTTATACAGTGAGGCACTTAACGCCGTTTATGGTACCGACACCATATATGGTGCTTATGCGGTATACCCGCATTTCGGAAGGGTTATTTTGAAAGAAACCGTATAGTTAGCTGCTAAAAATTAACCCAGAATTGTTTAATTTTCAAAAAATTTCAATGTAAAAAACATCTTTTGGAAAGACAACGCAAAAATAGACAAATGCTCACTTTAGTATGGTCTAAAATCAAAGTAGTTGTTGATTTTTCTCTTCTTCTTCTTTGCTCTATAAGAGAGGTATTATACTGTGGTGCATGACAATTTTCACCCTGACGAAACTGTGCAATTTGCCCAGAGAGTCGCTGACTGACACCTGTTATCGGTTCACAGTTTTAGAGAAAAAAGGTTGTCTGAAAAGGAAGGCAGTCAAACTTTGACTTTGACTAGCCGTCCGTTTGACTGCAGTATCAGAATAGTATTAACTATGACTTTGACTTTGACTAGTTAGTCATAACAGAAACAGTCTTGTGATTGCAGTGCAGGTTTAGCAACAGCAGGCATTGGTTGAGTAGTTGGTTGAGTGAACTGGAATGACAAACGTGCTTGTCTTCCAAACATGACTTCAGCAGGACTCTAGCTTCCAATGCCAGGAGTGGCGCGGTAGTTGGCTAAGAAATCGAGCATCGCCGCATCCACATGTGGCGGCTGAGATTGGGTGGGAGTGTTTCCACAAAGACTTTTAACCGTTCCATCAGTCCATTGCGCTCTGGGGAGTATGGTGTGATGTGCATGTGTTTGATGCCTCTGCTCATCAAAAAATGATGAACTCATGGCACACAAAGTGAGGACCGTTGCCACTGAGGATTTGAGCAGGGTGCTTGCAAGCGACTCCTTCAGCCAATTGATGATGGCGGTGCTGGTGGGGTCCTCTGTCCACAGCACTTCTAGAAAACTTGACATGTAGTCGACCAAGACTACTTACATTGGATCTTCTTCCATATGGCGCATTACAAAAGTGGCCAGTTATGTCAGTTGCAAGCTTGGTAGTCAGTCTGACCAGGGTTTGGTAGGGAGTGGTCACTCCTGGTCACTCATCTTGGGAGTAGATTTTGAGCTCTGTTCACACGGCTGGCATGGCTTGACTGTGACTGTGACTGAGCCTGTGTGTCCATACCAGACCACCAGTAGCAGGTGCGAAGCAGGCGATTCATGCGGTCGATGCCAGGGAGACCCTTGGGCGCCGCAAGTTGGAGAATCATTTGCCACAACTTCTGAGGTGTACCAACCTGGTCTTGCCTTGACAAGCATCCATCCTATATACATAGGTAGTTGGTCACACACAGACTTGAAGGATTGAGCACTGCTGGTAACCGGTCCTTGGGTTGCTGGCTTTGTGGTGTTTGGTAATCTGCTGCAGTATGGAATCCTCCTTGGCTGTGAGCTTCAGAAATTTTAACCAGGTTGGTGCGTTGGTTTGCTCTGTCACAGCATGTAGTGTCTTGACAAACGGATCTGGCACACCGGTGGTTCAGATTTGGATCATTGTGACTTTGGGATGAGACTGAGGGCATCTGCCACAACAGAGTCTGACCAGTCAGAGCCCGATAAAGCAGAGAAGTACTGGGTATTTTTGCTTAGAGAAACTTTTGCCAACATGAATTTGAAAAGTTATGAAGGACTACTGAAGGAACCATTGTTCAGCGAGTTTTTGGACCAGCTGCAAAAGACACTTCAAGGAAAACTGAACTTTTCGACATATTTCCAAGACGAAGATGAGGTGTACGCTGCTATCTTGAACACTTCTAATAACTATATGGAAAAGATCTCGATGAAGACGAGGCGATTGAGAAAGCTTGGGATGAACGCAAGTTCCTGGAGAAAAAGTTTATTCGCGACAATAAAAATCTAATTGAGCAAGCATTTGTTGATGAAGAACAGGCTAGTGATGAAAAATCTGAAGAAGCGCAAATTGAAGAAGAGCAGAATGAAGAAGAACAAGCTGAAGAAGATATTGACTGAACTTTTGGTTATTTGATAAAATTCCAGCAACGGTTTGGCGGGAAATTCAAAATTTAGGGAAATACCAGCGCGATCTAAGCAAATTCTGCAGATATGTGAACAATAGTCCTACAAGTAAAAGAATTTTATTCATACAGTTGTACATAAATGTAGATCGCACAGCAGCAATGAGCTTCTTCCTCCCTGTCTTTTTCTGTCTCTAGTTTTTTAACAGCTGTTGGATGCAACAGTTTCGTTTCCACCTCATTATTGGTTTTCTCGATTTTCAACCGTTTCTTAGCGTTGGACCTTGTTGGCTGGCTGCTTTCGTTTTCTTATTGGTTTGGGTATTTTATCCTTGCCCATTTCTTTTTCAGACTTGTCGATTTTCTCCTCCTCTCCAAAGAGTTCTACCAAATCGATTTTACTGTCACCCATTCTTGATAAGACAAACACATGCAATGAACAATTTGTCAAAAGCCTGCGTTTTTACACTGAAACATAAACCAGCTGAGTTTACGTAAAGTGTTAGCAAAATATACAGTAGTGCACAAAAAATGACCTCTCCACGTTTCCGGGTTCACTAAAATCACTCTTTTTCACTCAATTCTCAACGAATTTGAACCAAATGTTCAGGGTAGGGGCCCAATTAGTCCGGCTACTTGTGTTACAGTTTCGGCGCGAAAATTCAAATTATGGCGGGAAATTTAAACGAAAATACGAAAATCATATGGTCTCATAAAAACGGCTCTTACTCAAGAAATACAAAAGCTTACAAAAGCTATGCCCGTGAAATCACGACCGCTTATAGACCCAATATAGTGCAATTTTATGCAGAAGTTTCAAAACCCTCGCTCAAAGTACGCGCGAGAGTCCGATTTTCAAGGTTGGCAAAAAATCGGGATTTATCATCATTTCCAAAGCTAACATTTTGAAGTTCACTAAAATTGCCCGTTCTCAGTCAATTCTCTGCCAATCTGAACCAACTTTGCAGAGTACGTGCCCAATGGGTCTGGCTAACTCTGCTAGAATTTGGGCGCGAAAATTCAAATTTTGGCGGGAATTTTAAACGAATATGTGAATATCATAACGTCGCCACTATGGTAAAATGAGCCAAGTAACAGAAAGCTGAAATCGAGAAAATCGCCTTTTAAATATTTGTTACATTTTCGTGAATTAGCTTCAACATCAGTTTAAATATTTTCTGACTAAAATACAAGTGCATAATTGGTGTGCAAAACATTGTGCATGCGTCACTTGTGCCAAATTAAGTCAGCTAACAGGAAAAGCACAAAGCACTTGACTCATTTTACCAGGATCATCTGGTGATGTCCGTGCACATGCGTCTGGTTGCATGGCTGTATCTCCTGACACAGAGCGAATTTCGACTTCGTTCCTTCGCCAAAACGTTTTTAGGTGCTTTAGCTATAGCTTTTTGCGCTTAACTCCATTTTTTCCATTTTGTCACTTGGCTCATTTTACCATAGTGGCGACGATAAAATGGTCTCATAAAAACGGCTCTTACTCAAGAAATACAAAAGCTATTCTGGTGAAATCATGGCCGCTTATAGACCAACATAGTGCAGTTTTGTGTAGAAGTTTCAAAACCCTCGCTCAAAGTACGCGCGAGAATCCGATTTTCAAAGTTGGCAGAAACTCGGGATTTATCGATTTCCAAAGCTAACATTTTGAGGTTTACTAAAATTGCCCGTTTTCAGTCAATTCTCTGCCAATCTCAGCCAAATTTGCAGAATAGGTGCCCAATGGGTCTGGCTAACTTTGCTAGAATTTCGGCGCGAAAATTCAAATTTTGGCGGGAAATTTAAACTACAAAGTATCCTGCAAAAATTGTTCTTACTAATATTTAAATTTCCCGCCAAAATTTGAATTTTCGCGCTAAAATTCTAGCAAAGTTAGCCAGACCAATTGGACACCTATTCTGCAAATTTGGCTCAGATTGGCAGAGAATTGACTGAAAACGGGCAATTTTAGTGAACCTCAAAATGTTAGCTTTGGAAATCGATAAATCCCGAGTTTCTGCCAACTTTGAAAATCGGATTCTCGCGCGTACTTTGCGCGAGGGTTTTAAAACTTCTACATAAAACTGCACTATGTTGGGTCTATAAGCGGCCATGATTTAACCAGAATAGCTTTTGTATTTCTTGAGTAAGAGCCGTTTTTTATGAGACCATTTATGATATTCACATATTCGTTTAAATTTCCAGCCAAAATTTGAATTTTCGCGCCCAAATTCTAGCAGAGTTAGCCAGACCCATTGGGCACGTACTCTGCAAATTCGGTTCAGATTGGCAGAGAATTGACTGAAAACGGGCAATTTTAGTGAACCTCAAAATGTTAGCTTTTGGAAATGGATAAATCCCGATTTTTTGCCAACTTTGAAAATCTGATTCTCGCGCATACTTTGAGCGAGCGTTTTGAAACTTCTACATAAAATTGCACTATATTGGGTCTAAAAGCGGCCGTGATTTCACGGGTGTAGCTTTTGTATTTCTTGAGTGAGAGCCGTTTTTATGAGACCATATGATTTTCGTATTTTCGTTTAAATTTCCCGCCAAAATTTAATTTTCGCGCCGAAACTGTGACACAAGTAGCCGGACTAATTGGACACCTACCCTGAAAATTTGGTTCAAATTCGTTGAGAATTGACTGAAAAAGAGTGATTTTAGTGAACCTGAAAAAATGGAGAGGACATTTTTTGTGCACTACTGTATAAAATAAGTTTATACAACGCACATGTACACCAGATACAATCCAGCAATAACCCAGATGGGCCACATGCGAGGCAATCAGAATGGGCCGAGGCGGACTCGAACCCGCTACGTGTCATGCGCCGCCTGCATGGGAGCCGAGATGCTCACCAACACACCACAGACGCAGACAATATGTGAAATTTAGGGAAATACAGGCAATTTTATTGCAGTATTGCCAATTCTCAGTGTGATTTCAGTAATCTTGGCGTGATCTGGCATAGCGCGATATAGTCAACATGTACACCGACGATGTATTTTGCCCAAACAATAGGGAAATAGCGCAATACCGGTGAAATCTATGTAAAAGATCGAAAAGATCGATAGAAGATTGACAATCTTTGTGAGATTTTGTGAATCCTAGGGTCGAGAATTTGAATCTCGAAATCCTGAGGGTTTTTCACGAATTGGCAGCCACTGCTCTGTCAAATAATGTTCTCTCATGTCTGAGCGCCGATTGTAAATATGTTTCTTCTTGTATTTCTTTATTTTTCTATTTTATTTTCAATTATTTTTATGAATTTTCACGTTTATTTTTAGTTATTGTACTTTTAATTAATATTTATTATATGTATTTAGTATAGCTAATCTGACTCAAACACCCATGGTGGACAGAATTAGAAAAACCAGAGAACAACAAAACAATGCTACAACAACACACTAATTTATTTATTAGTTGGTCCCCAAAAGTATTGACAAAAGTTTCCAATTCTGAAAGTTTGAATTTCGCGCCAAAAGGTACCGGTCGGAAATTCGGTTTTTGAACTCCGCCTTGATGGAGATAGACCAGCTGGCGACAGTTGACTAATTCTGCGCGGAAGGTGTTTTAAAATATCGGCCGCCCACTGCGACCTCAATAAGTGAAAATCGGTTGTGTGTTGGTGTTAATAAAAACGCAATACGGATTGGTGAGAGTTTACAAACATGGCGCGTACTTCAGTCGGCCGCCCGCTTATCTCTAGAAGCAAAAAAGCAAGCTTGGCTGCAGCTGGCACTAAACGAAAAGCAACATTTCCACTTGTAAACAACGTTGAAGCAAAAAAGCTGCAGAGTTTGAATAGCTGGTTGCGTCACTCAGCTAAAATCTGGCCGACCGGCTGACCTATTTTACACATAGCCCTTTTACAGCTACTAATATAACCGACCGACGGTGTGGCTCAGTTGGTAAGACCGTTGGCCCATGAGCTGAAGGTTACAGATTCGATGTCCCACCTTTGCACCTGTTTGAAACTCCGGAGCGGGGCGGGTGGAGGCGGAGTCGTAAGGGGCGGG
This sequence comes from Sabatieria punctata, assembly GCA_030248155.1. Lineage (NCBI taxonomy): Eukaryota > Metazoa > Nematoda > Chromadorea > Araeolaimida > Comesomatidae > Sabatieria > Sabatieria punctata. The sequence continues at coordinate 21,780 of JASANB010001702.1, forward strand.
GCCTCGAAATAAACAGGCGCGGCTCATCTGAGACAGCTGAGAGAGGCAGCCACATACGTGACGTCACTGCCCCCCAGCATACCGGGGTATACTACTGTAGTTGACGATGCTGGTGGTTGGTTTGTTACTTGAGGATATATTGTTCTCGCCAAGGTTGAGACGGCAATAGGACGCACTGGGTAATAGCAACGTTTATCGCCAAGTATGAAAGGCGAACAATTTAAGAGCCATTTTTTATAAGACCCAGCCAGGTGGCGGAACATGAAATTTTCTGACCTATACTTTTTATGTGATGAATCAATAGTTCTTTAGTAGAAAACACCACCACTGTGGTATTTTTGCTCTGCGATACCGCTTGGGGTATTTATGGCCACAAACGTTATTTTGGACATTTTCAACTGGTTCTCCAGTGTGCAAATGCCGATCGCGGTCATATCTTCAGCGTAAATTAGTCTTACTATGATCACTGCACCCACAAAGTTTGAGGCTATTCGATTCAGGCCAGCGTGAATACCGTTGATTTTAGGGGTTATTTTAAAAAGTGAAAAGTAATTTTTTGACGTCCCTAGCAGATTTTGGCCATAGTTTTAGGGTAGATAGAACACGTCGTCCTCTACACGTTGGTGTTTTCACTTTTTTTTGGCATCGGCCCCGTTTTTGAGTTATTCATGTTTTAATTTTCCAAAAAATAAATTTTGCGGTATCTTTTTGAATCATTCACAATTCCGGTGTCCATGAAGCTAGAGAGACCAGAGGTAGAGCGTTGTGTAACAACCGGTTCCCAGGCCCACTCTAGCACCAACAAACTTTACTCTCTCAACCTCTGTACACGCACTCCAGCCAGTCAAAACATCAGCACAAGACTTCCAGCTAAATATAGCTGGGTGAGTGGAGGCAGAGTCGTAAGGGGCGGGGCCTCGAAATAAACAGGCGCGGCTTATCTCGAGACAGCTGGGAGAGGCAGCCACGTCCGTGACGTCACTGCCCCGCCACCCAGCAAACCGGGGTATACTACTAACTACACTACAACACACAAAACTGATTAGCGGCGACGCAGATGCTGATTCGAGGCGTTGGACCCATTCTGTTTTGATTCACTGCCAAGCTGCCAATTTGACAGCACCGACATCCAACAAGCGCCGACAACGCCAGAAGGGACAGTAACACTTTTTGTCTGTAAAAAGAAAAAGACGAACACCGATTTCCGACTTTATTGGTAGTGGTGGCTTTTCTGCAGTAAACTGTAGTGGTAGAGAGCAGGTGTTCAAGTGCAGACGCGTTAATTTTGTTTCTCAAACGACCGATTTGGCTCAAGTTTCGCAAGAATAGCAGAAACAACCAGAATTCAGCTACCTGCACCTGACAAATATTGGTCTCATCCCGGCAAACAACCTACGTAGTCTGGCATGGCCATTGTGGGAACACATTTTTTCTGCTTTTTGACAGCCGTTGTTGCAGCTTGACCAGCAACTCGTAAATTCCCTGAGGGTGATAAGAAATATTTTCTTCTTTCTTATCTAGCTCCTGCTGCTTTGTCGCAATTTGCAAGTCAAGAAGAATTCATGGATCCAAATGTCACTTACAACGATTTTCTGAGAGCAGCTCGCAACCTCTTCCACCATCCAGTCAATCCAGTGCAAGCACATTTCGAATTTCTACAATGCACTCGATTCCAGCGAGTCTGTGGCAGATTTCATTCGTGAATTGCAGTTGCTCTTGCAAGATTGCCTCTGGATGAAAACGGCGTCATCACAGTAGCAGCTTTGAGTGACTACTTGCTGGCAATCCAGGTCACAAATGGGTTGAGCAGTAGGGAAACACAAGAAAAGATCCTAGCAGAAAAAACACTGTCAATTTGATGCAATTCCTCGAGATTGCACAGGCATACGAAACAGGGCGCTGTCAAGATTTCTTCCAATCCAGGGCAGATCAGCGCGGCTCAGTCATGGAGTCCTCGCAAGTACAAGAAGATTGGTCCATCAAAGGGGGCCAAATTCCAGTGCAGGAGGAGAGAAGGGCCAGAGCGACTCTCAGACCTGCACAGCATGTGGTAGAAGTGGTCATCAGCCTAGAACGGAATCTGCTGGTCGCAGATATTTGTGATAATGTTCTTGGCTTCCTTGGCCATCTCCTCCAGAAACATGTTGCAGAAGGTCAGCGCCTTCTCATGGATGTGGTACCGCTGCAGAGTAGACAATAAGAACACAGAGTAGCTCATGCATGGCTGTACACCACCTCCCCTCAATCGGGGTTTCTACCATACATGTAACAGGTCATCCGTCGATGGGGGAGGGGGGTTTAGGGGGGTCCGGCGCCGGCCGGGGGGTCTGAGCCAAAATTTTGGGAGGGGGAGGACACTAAAAAGCGCTCAAAAATCGAAAAAATCGCAAATTTTTGGCTAAAAATCGCCAAAAATCGCTAATTTGGGCTGAAATACAGCTAAAAAATGCCGTTTTGCAGCCGATTTTCGCAATCTTTGTGTCTGAAATCGAAAAAAATTGCAAAAATTTGCTCAAAAATTTACTTGCCAGAAAAACCGGAGGGGGCGGGTCAGCAAAATCGTCTCGGGGGGGGGGGGAAGAGGGTCCCCATCCGGGGGGGGGTCTGGCCTAAGTTGGGTGGGGGCAGACCCCCCTGTTACAGGTATGGTTTCTACACATCCGGAATTTCCTAATCCCTTGACCAAATAAGAAAATTCCCTGGCTTTTCAGAGGTATCCTCAAAAAAACCAACAAAAACATTTTCATTTTATTTTAGTGATCGATCTGATCCGATTTGCGGGGGCCTTAACGGCCTGCGATCAGACTCGAGGTCCATTCCGCTACCCCCGTGATTCGTCATCTCGGACGTTGCCCTTCTTTCACTGCAAGCCCCTACTAGCCATGCTGCTGGGCGCCAGTCACCAGGAGGGCGGCCGGCGCGTGGATGCCATGATGCTGACAGCTCCCAACGGCCGCCGCCGGTATGCCAGAGGGCTCCCAGCATAGTTGGTTTCTCAGACAGCTTCTGACATCGCATTTCTTCCCAACGCGGCATGCTTTGTGGAGTGGCTTTGGTGCAAAGGCAGATCCAGTCAGTTCCAATTTTACCTACTTGCTGTAACCAGCTTTCGGTGGCCTGGGTGGAGCTTTATGCCAACGACCAACTCTTTGCGGCAAGAAACTTGCCGCACCGAGAGGATGAGCACACGACGTCGCGCACAGTGGCCATGCGGCCTAAACCACTACAACTGTGCCGGCACTTTAGTGATTTGAAAGCAGGCAGACACAACAAAGCAAACATGTAGCAGAGCATCCACGAATTACGAAAACAAAGCTGGAATTATTGCAAGAATGGCTAGAAGAAAAAAGAAAAAAAGAGGAAAAAACAGACCCAACAGCCCTGCTTCAAACAAAGGCCAACCTCTTCAGGACAGAGTTCGTGACAGCAACTCATGAAGTGAGAGCAGAGTTGTGGGAAGGCACAGATGTAGCGCGTCTGAGATGGAAACTCCAGACAAAAGGTGAACTGCTGCTCCAGCTGTTTAGAGTAGAAACTATAACAAATGCAGTCAGATTCAAAATAAGCTTTTTGCTGACAAGGTACCTGCTTGCTCAACAGTTTGATGTTTAGAGGTAGGCAGGTTGGTTGTGTTTAGTTGCTGCCCAAACATTCTGCGCGTCTCATACATGAAGCTATGAAGATGCGAACCAAGAAGGCCAAGTTGGAGCGTGAAAGGAAGTCCACAGCCGAGTTGGAGCAACGGCAACTCAACGTTCTCATGCCTGGGGATGAGAGCCATCGCAAGTGCCGCGAAGAAATGACCATGTCAGTTTTTCTCATGCTGCCGAATGTAAATGGGTCGTGGGGGTCAAAATCTCTTGTACCAATTTCGCAGTGGTCTTGTGGGTGGGTAAAGAGGAAGAAAAGCCTGCTTCAGGTGGGTTGACTGGGATCACCAAGCCGGAGTTGGGTGGGTAAGCTCCCAGACCATCGTAGCCCATCTATGCTGCCAAAGTATTTTATGAACTTAGCAAATGGGTAGAATCCATACATGGGCCGGAAAAAATCCGGAGGGGGGTGGGGGGGGGAATCGCTTTTTAATGTTATCTTATCATTATCCAGTAGATTCTGTTTAGGATGGACAAGCTGCACATAGCGCTAACGGAGCTGTGCTACTCAATCAACTACCACCATCACATAAACGTGATGGACCACATATTCGCTCCTAAGGAGTACCTCTTCCAAAGTCTGGAGAACCGGTTCAACAAGTACTCACAATCAGCTCTCTGCACCTATCTTTTGTGACTGTTCTTTCAGAGCTCTGGTGGGAATGGCCATGTACAACCCTCAGACACAGGAAATCGCTAAGCCTTCTGAACTCCTCAACAGTGTGCGCGCTTATATGAATGTCCTACAGAGTGTCGAGAACTATGGTAAGCAGAAAAGTAAAGTGTGTATAATGATGGGCATCCGCCTTAGTGTGTTTGGACAGAGTAACCAAATTGTGGGGTTTCCCTACTGAGATTGTTAAAGTAGAACATTTGACTGAAAATTTCTCAAAACAAACCTAATCATAATGGAAGAGCGAAGTTCTGTTCCTCTCTTGCGTTTGGGCGTGTCTTGTCTTTGTGTTCTTCTTGTGTAGGTTGTTCATTCACCGCCTGTTCAAATGAGGACATGGATAAGAAGTATGACTTGTATTACAGGTTGCTAAGCACGATAGGGAAAAATCAAATACCATGAAGCAGGACATTTTACTTCGGGTTTATACTGACAAGCTGAACACTCAAAAAGCTCTGTGATGATAGTTGCCTCTATACTGAAGAACTTAGGTTGAAGAAACTTTGTTTTCTTAATTCCTGACGGCAAGATTTAGTTGTAAAGATGGAGTTGCACATCAATGCTATGTTTCGAGATAGATTTCGACATTGAGCTGTTCAATCATTTTTGCCTTACTAACCTGCTCATCTTCAACCTGTTCGTAATAATGTCAATGGAGTGAATTTGAGAATATTGAGCTTGTCAGTATAAACCAGAGGGGGTCGCACAATGGACTTTTCCAACATATGATGGGCGCCACTTCGTCAAGCACATATAACTTTTGAAGGAAAAGGGGCACAGAAATGGGCCTCCCACCATTCGACGTGGTTTGCGGCGAGCTTTCAAACCCAATAACTCCAGTCTTCCTATGTCTATTGGTTGGCGCGAAATTCTAATTTTTCTGCTTAGCAAAAGTAGCGCTGATGCAACACCTGACAAACGTGCGCACCGTTCTGGCGCCCTTGAAGCTAGAGGGCCAGCTAACATCGCGTTGCGCAGATAATTGCATGGGTAATCCAGCCGTGTAAGCCGCATTGTTCTGCAGGCTCATACGCCAGAACGGCGACCACTCAAAAATTGGGTCGAAAATGGTGCATTTTCTGACTGATTTTTCGACAGGTTTTGACACCTTTCGCCCATATACTTGCTCTAATCGTGGCGGCTCTCCCACCAAACGATAGCCAACAATCTCAGGATTCCGAAACTGTACTCACATTTCCGTTTCGTACCTGTTTTATGCCTCTTTTTGCCCAGAAACTGTGCATTGGTCAGCAACCCTAAATTATAGCTCCAGAAAAACATGCAAATTTCGGAGAACTGAGGAGGAAATTTCAACATGTCTTGAATACGATTTGTAGAGCGGACTGAGAGCTTTCGATCGGTATAGTGCATGACCTCCCAGCATAAAATTTTCTTCTGAGGTCTTTTGCGTTTTTGCATTTTGTCCGGTTTTTATCATCGATTTTGCTGGGTTTTTAGACGCATATCTCTTTTGTCGGTGAAATCGTCTTGGGGGGCAGACCCCCCAGACCCCCCTGTTACATGTATGGGCTGCGGTCACTGTGTGGGGTGTGCCTGGCCGAAATGTTCCGGCCGTCTGGATTTTTAGACTACTTGGCAGTTTTTCTATATTAAGGGAAGCGCGTTTGCGCTTTCCCGGTGTAGTTATTGTTACCGCGGTCCATACTAAAAA
>JASANB010001703.1:0-14086 GCA_030248155.1 Sabatieria punctata
GAGAACGACTCTTAAATTGCTTGTTTTCACGATTTCTGAGTACAAATTCAATTTTGAAATCCAGATTGCTGTTACTGCTATGTAAATGAGAGTGGTTGGTCAAAGTTTTCCTTCTTGTGAGTTTTCTGTCAGTAAAAACGATTGAAAACGAGCAAAAATGTACGTTGACCTGCTTTAAAGCTACCGTGGTGTTGAAAATTTTTGACACCCATGACATAAAACCTGTCTCGAAATAGTGTACCCCGGGTTAGACCTAATTCGTAGTACTACAAACTACTAGCTACAAAGTACATATTTTAGGCGATTATGACGTCATCAAGACTACAAATTAACTAAGACTACATATTATTTTAGCTGACTACAAATTGACTACAAACTACTTTTTCATAATTTGCGAATTTGTAGTCAATTTGTAGTCATTTTTCCTGGAAATTTTCACGATTTTTTAATGTAATTTTATATAAATTGAGTCCCCAATCTTATGATAAGCTTACCAAATACCAAGAACGAAGCAATTTCTTATGTAAAGTGTTAGAAAGATCGTTTTTTAAATTTTCCGCTTTTTTACCTGTATATATTTTCAAAGAAAAGTGACCACATGATTGACTTTTGCAAATTTGTTCGTGTTTCTTCCTGTCTTAAAAAATCTCATTCTGTTTTTAAAAAATAGCAAATGTTCAGCATTGAAATGCTGTTAAACATTGAGAATTCAATTCCGTCTGTTTGTTTTCAGAAATATCTATTACGGTAGAAAAGACGATTTTTTCACAGAAAAACAATTAACAGGCTGCCAGTTATTATTTTTGCAAAGAATTTCTATGCCTGATTGTTCAATTGGCAAAACCTTGCAGTAATATCGAGTTTCCGACGATTGGTAACCTGACTACAAATTGACTACAAACTAAGACTACATATTTTTGAAACTGAATTTGACAACTACAAACTAAGACTACGAATTATTCTCGCGAAAATTTTTAACTACAAACTAAGACTACAAATTGAAATTCTCTGAGGAAATAGGTCTACCCCGGGTACACAATCCGGCACTAAGTGCCAGTTAGTGTACCCCGGGTACGCTATCTGGAGGGGTACCCTATGCAGCACTCTCCGGTACCATATATGGTACCGGTACCATATATGGTACCCTTTCGTTCGAGGCCTCAGGCATACATGTAACAGGGGGGTCTGGGACATACATGTAACAGGGGGGGTTTGGGGGGTCTGCCCCCCACCCGAATTAGGCCAAACCCCCCCCGGATGGGACCCCCCCCCCCGAGACGATTTCACCGACCCCCCCCTCCGATTTTTCTGGCAAGTAAATTTTCGAGCAAATTTTTGCAAATTTTTACAATTTCACACACAAAAATTGCCAAAATCACCTTCAAAACAACACTTTTTAGCTGTATTTCAGCCCAAATTAGCGATTTTTTGGCAATTTTAGCCAAAAAATTGCGATTTTTTCGATTTTTGAGCGTTTTTTAGTGCCCACCCCCTCCCCCAAAATTTTGGCTCAGACCCCCCCCCCGGCCGGCGCCAGGCCCCCCAACCCCCTCCCCCATCGGCGGATGACCTGTTACATGTATGGTCTGGGCGGTCTGCCCCCCAACCCGACTCAGGCCAGACCCCCCCGGATAGGGACCCCCCTCGAGACCGAGACGATTTTTCCGCCCCCCTCCGATTTTTCTGGCCGGCAATTTTGGAGCAAATTTTTGCGATTTTTTGCAATTTCAGACACAAAAATTACCAAAATCGCAAATTAAAACAGCACTTTTAGCTGTATTTCAGCCCAAATTAGCGATTTTTCGCCCAAAAAGTACGATTTTTTCCAAGTACGGGCGTTTTTTAATTGCGGACCCTCCAAAAATTTGACCGTTTGGCCGGCGCCCAGACACCGCTCCCTACAGTTCGGCTGATGACTTGTTATACATGGCCTGAGGTGGTTCCATATGGTACCACCTGGGGCCTCAATCGAAAAGAATTGCCTGTAATGCCGTTTCCTGTCTAATTTGTTCCCATATATGTTCCCTTTCGATCGAGGCCAAGGTGGTACCATGTCATAATTTCCACCGTACCTCGATCGAAGAAATTACCATAATAAATTTCAGAACATATATAAGTGGTACCATATATGGTACTGCTGAAGAGTGTACAGTACCATATGTAATTACCCGTTTCCATATATGTGTACTGATACCATATATGTTGTTATTTCCCTGACTGTTATAAGAGATGCCCTCTGGTCAGATCGAGTAGTGGCCCTTTCCCCTATTCAGACGTAAAAATGAAAGTTGGGGCGCAGACCGCTGTACCTATGGCAGTAATACACATTTTGATACGGTAACAAAGGCCTGAAAAGGATTTGTGGATTTGGCGCTCCAGTACTGATTTATAGGCTCATGAAAATCGGCCTCCTTAACTATAGACCAAAATTTCTTCCTTACTAATAAGAGTTGGAGATTAAAAATTTAAGTTTTTTTTGGTAATTTTAAAGTGGATTAAGAATTCTCGGTCCAAACTTCAAACTCTATAACATCAAAGAAAAGATGTGTATTTCAGTATGTCTTTTTATGTACATACTTTTTAACTGGAAAATGCCCAAATTTAGGGTCACTTTTTGGCGCCCCCTTGAAGATCATAACTGGAAAATGTTATTTCACTAAGAAACCGGTTTTGGCCAAAAATGAATATTCCTCACATATATGGTTGTTACAGACACGCTTGATCATTTTACGCTTAATTTGTCAACTTTCTTTTTGTATTTCAAATAAATGTAGTGTTGAAGCATAGCAGGTACTGCATTGTTTTGAAAATATAGACCAGAATATCATGTTTTACATTCGAATGTGCTGCTGTCGTTGTTTTCTAACGATAGATAGCTTTTGTTCACTTTAAAAACATATACTTGTGGGTTAAAAATTGGCCAGGGTTGTATATTTTTCCGAAAAAAACCTCGGCCTGTTTTTTTCCAGTTTTTTTTTCGGTTTTTTTCCGGTTTTTTTCCAAAATCGCGGAAAAAAACTCCAGCCCAAGTTCTGAGTATCCTAGGCTGGTTTTACGATTCTTAATGCTTTCTCGCCTTCCTCAGTCTTGTTAGACCAGAAATACACGTGTTACATTGATATAAATCACGAAACAGGCATGAAACAGTACCTGACAGATTCCATAAATAACGCTATATGCAAATTTCCTTATAGCAGTTTGCATTTTTGTTTTTTCATGCCAAATTTGGTGCTTTTTGTTGTTTTTCTAACAGTTTTGAGTCAAAAGTATGGCCTATTATACACAGCAAAAAGTCCATTTTTTTTAACGAAAAATGACGTAAATTAGCTATTTTTAGCTTGAGTTTTTTTTTCCGCGATTTATGTTTTTTTCGGACACTTAGGAAAAAAACCGGTTTTTTTCCGGAAAAAAGCAGTTTTTTTCCGGTGTTTTTTCCCACCTCACATCCCTGAAATTGGCCAATCTAACTAAGACCATGGTATTTTTTAAAAGTGGAAAATGGCTGTCAATGAACGAAAGTTTCTGACCACCTATTGAAGACAATGGTCTTTTAACTGGAAAATGGTGTCAATGAACCCAGTTTTCTAACCACCTCTTCATACATGTTACAGGTCATCCGCCTATGGGGAGGGGGGGTTGGGGTCTGGCGCCGGCCGGGGGGTCTGAGCCAAAAATTTTGGGGGTGGGGGTGGGCACTAAAAACGCTCAAAAATCGAAAAAAAAAATCGCTAATTTGGGCTGAAATACGGCTAAAAAGTGCTGTTTTGCAGGCGATTTTGGCAATTTTTGTGTCTGAAATTGTAAAAAAATTGCAAAAATTTGCTGGAAAATTTACTTGCCAGAAAAATCGGAGGGGGCGGGTCGGTGAAATCGTCTCGGGGGGGGGGGGGGGGGGGGTGTTCATCCGGGGGGGGGGGGGGTCTGAACCTGTCGGAGGGGGGCAGACCCCCCATACCCTCTGTTGCATGTATGCACCTTTTAGAAGACCATTGTTATATAAGTAGAAATAGAAACAAAAACCTATTATATAACTATGCTCTTCTAACTACGGTGTTCTTATAAATGGGAATCTCCAGTACGAAAAGTTTTCAATTTTTGGTTGAAATTCCCAGACTCGATCTGACCAGAGAAGAGAGCGACTCAAGTTATCCGGAATATACTTGAAGTAGCAGCAGAAAAATCGGTAGAGAATTATTGATGTTCTGTCACTTTCAGCTAGTTACACCATTCCTCTTCATCTCCAAAATGTCAAAACTTCGATCTCCAACATTTTTCGTACTCACATCTGAGAATTATGTGCGCACTGCTCTGGCAACTGTGGGCATTCAATCTACAACAAACGGCTGTTTTTCTCATGCACTGCAGGCAGGTATTCGTACAGTACGGATAAAATCACCGCTGGGCCAGTTTTCGATATTCAGTATAGAATTGGCATGGCATGGTTCTTTGCTATCAAATCAAACGATTTTTGCAGTAATATTTTCAAGTTTAAGACACAATTTCTTGGAGGATTTAGAGCCTCGGTTTACAAGAAGCCTTTCTCTGACTGGCAAAGATCAACACCACCTTGAGATGGATGGGCAAATCGATTCAGCACCCCTACAATAATTTTGAAAGCGTGTTTTTAGCATTTTATGCAGTTTCCTGACGAAAAAATCCTAAAACGACCGCAACTAAACTGATTTTAGGGGCCGTCCATAAACGACGTCGTTCCAAAATCCTGATTTTCCGGACCCCCCTCCCCCCCAAAATCGTCTTGCCTCGTTTCTGGGGACTCCCTCCCCCCTAGGCGACGTCGTTTTCCGTTTACCCCCCCCCCCCCCGATTAAAGTGCAGTACATGCAGTACTGTCATGTTTTCTTGTTGCCATACTGTACAATGAATTGAATAGATCCCTTCAGCCACTCTGGGAAGCTTTTCTGAATGTAGAAATCTTTGAGAGAATGTACCTAAATCGAAAATAATACATTCAAAGTTCCCTAAAATTCCGACAAAAGCGACGTCGTTTTCTGGTAACCCCTCCCCCGCCTGGTGGATTGTCTATCGTCGCACTTCGGGCGACCCCCTCTCCCCCCTTCTGGAACGACGTCGTTTATGGACGGCCCCTTAGCTGCTTTTCAAGCCTAAATTGGTATTTTGAGCGATTTTTCGGCTAAAATCTGGATTGTAACTTTTTAGCAAGAAATCTGATACCTGTATTACTGTTGTTTGGTTATGGGATTTTCAGGAATCGGTTCGGTATGGGTAGGTATTTTTCGGCATGCCCAGGAATCGGTTCGGTATGGGTAGGTATTTTTCGGCATACCCAGGAATCGGTTCGGTATGGGTAGGTATTCGCAAAACCGGTATTTATTCGATATTTGCTGAAAATGTTTTACAAAGTCAAAACACTCAATTTCCCATTTACAAGGCCATGGATTTTGTCATTTCCAAGGTAAGAGGCTAGAAAATCAATCAAATGCAATGAGATTTACAATTTTTGGGAATTTTAGAAATTATTTCTTAGTTTTACTGGAGTGAAAATTGGTATTGTACTGTAGTTTTAAGGCCTCCTAGCATACATGTAACAGGAGGGTCTGGGGGTCTGCCCACCCCACCCGACTTAGGCCAGACCCCCCGGATGGGGACCCTCCCCCTCCCCGAGACGATTTCGCCTACCCCCCTCCGATTTTTCTGGCAAGTAAATTGTTGAGCAAATTTTTGCAATTTTTTACAATTTCAGACAAAAAATGCCAAAATCGCCTGCAAAACAGCACTTTTTAGCTGTATTTCAGCCCAAATTAGCGATTTTTAGCCAAAAAATAGCGATTTTTTCGATTTTTGACCGTTTTTTAGTGCCCAACCCCCTCCCAAAATTTTGGCTCAGACCCCCCAACCCCGCCTCCCCCCCTTCGGCGGATGACCTGTTGTGGCGAAACCGGGCGAAATTTTCTTCCTCTCACACCGTCAATTAAGTGGTACAGTTACTCGTTTATGCGCACGTTGCTTTTCTTAGCAATTCTTTCTACACACCTATTTTTCCTCTTACTCATACCCTATTAATTCAGCTGATTCTCAGAGCAGACATGCTTACACACACGCACGATACAGCGCTAAGTTTAAAGTGCAATCAATGTCTATGTACATTGGTGGCAGCCGCCACGACACGCATGTATGTCTGCTAGTGTACAGTATGGAGATCGAACCAGCAGTGACAAAATACGATGCTATTTTGTTGATTGTGAATGTACTGTACATCAAGTACATAGAGACTTGATTATTAAGGAGCTGTGTGAAGTTAAGCCAAAACTAGCCCAACACTTTCTAATGAAAACGTTTGGGATAGGGAGTTGGGTCAGAGAACTACAAATCCTTCATATTCGATGTTTTGGAGGGACATCGTAATAAAATATGTTTCTGCATGTCCCAAAAATGAAAAATTACAACGAAAACATTTTCGATAAAATTGCACTAAGATAGACTGAAAATACCGATTCCCAAATACCTGGGTATTCCCAAAATAATCGGTATACCCGGTATGGGTATTTATAAAAATACCTGGAATCGGTAGGTATTTATTGGGTAGGTATTCCCAAAAATACCCATTTTTCGGTATGGGCTCGGTATACCCAATCAACAGTAAACTGTATTTTTGTGAATGCCTACCAATACCTGATACCTGATTGGGTACTTTTTAAACACCTGTACCTGATACCTGATATTAACATAATATGTAAAAACGAGCCGAATCGGAGATGTCTTCCTGACCCGCTTTGTGGAGGCATTCTAAATCTTCTCAGAAATCGCGTCTTAAATTTAATTCTGCCCAAATCCTAGCATTCCTACTCTCGTTCCTACTAGAATTTTCCCTTCGGAAATGAAGAATACAGCCTTGCTAGTCATACAATAAATACAGGGTGGGCCATTTATCTGTTCCCAGTTTCATTAGGACATAACTTTTTCCTACACAGACCGATTTTGTTGAAATTTTGTATATGTAGATACACCCTGATACTTCAAGATTTTACTGTTAAAATTTTAGCGCGTTCTGACATGAAATGTCTGAATAACAGTAAACTTTTCAAATGGGCCGCGGATCCCCCAACATGCCCTGGCCACCACGCAACCCGGACTTAACGCCCTGCGACTTTTTCTTATGGGGCTTTATCAAGTCAAAAGTCTATGCCACGCGACCGGCTGACATTCCAGAACTGAAAGAGCACATCAGGATGGCCTTTGAAGAGATTACGGTCGAGATGCGGCAGAAGACTATGCTGGAGTACCGACTGAGGCTGGAGAAAGTGATCGAAAAAAGTGGCGGCCACGTGGAGACGCATACAATTGTAACTAGCGACCAGACTGAAGGATTAATTTTAAATTTTAACTGTAAAAATTTGAAGTGTTAAGACATTTGTATGTAAAATTTTAATAAAATCGATCTGACTGGAAAAAAGTTATGGTTATATGAAACCGGGAATAGATAAATGGCCCACCCTGTACTACTGAAATATCGGATTTGGACTGATAATGGACACCTCTAAATTGAAATTGTACCTGTTTCCGATATGGGATAGATAGGTTGCAGTTAGATTGTTGTACGTACAAGTAGTAGTGTAATGAACTGCTGTTTAGGCTATGTTTGTCGATTTGTCCCCAAGTTGTGTGTATGAGTTGGCATCATCCATCGTGGTGAGAAATACAAGAGAGATGATACTTAAGCAATTACCTACTAAACATGAGTAAACTGTATACGTGAGTGGACTAAAAATACTAATCATTTACGTTAATAGTCCGCCAATTACAGCACCATTATGATTTGTATTAGCCTAACTGTCTGTGCTAGAGAACTGCGCTCCACTAATCGGCTGCCATTTTGCGCCCTGCTCGGCCCGGGAACTCAACATTTTCAGCCCTGGACCGGCCCGCAAAAGCTAAAATCGCTCAAAAATCAATCAAAATTGCTTGTGCGGGGTACCGGAGAGTGCTGCATAGGGTACCCCTCCAGCTAGCGTATGCGGGGTACACTAACTGGCACTTAGTGCCGGATTGTGTACTGTATAGTGCTGTTTATAGTACCCCCTACGTATTTATAGTACCCGGGGTACTATAAATGGAGACAGATTTTTATTCTACAGTGAGCAGTTATTAATACAAAATGTCCGAACATTATAGGATTTTTGGTGGTAAACATTGTTTGTGCGGACAAAAACAGTAGATAATGCAATCATAGAGTTTATGATGTAAGTAAAGAACCTATTTTTGACAAGTAGACCGTAATTTTAGCAAGAAATTTCACATACTATTGTTAGTTGCTTATAGAGCAGATTTGTAGAGTGCCATATATAGTACTATAAATGGATTCACTTTTATTTCCGCAAAACCCTAAGTGCCATATATAGTACCCGGGTACTATAAACAGCACTATACGGTACCCGGGGTACACTATTTGGAGACAGGTTTTATGTCATGGGTGTCAAAAATTTTCAAACATTATGGTAGCGTTAAAGCAGGTTTACGTATATTTTTGCTCACTTTCAATCGTTTTTACTGACACAAACCTCTCGAGAATGAAACCTTTGACCAACCACTCTCATTTACATGGCAGAAACAGTAATCTGGATTAGAAAATTGCATTTCTACTCAGAAATCGTGAAAACAAGTAATTTATCGTGATTTTGGTAAGTGCCAGTTAGTGTACCGGGTACACTAACAGGATCTCATTGATGGAACAGTGACCCCATCCATCCACCCATCTGAAGCCGACTTTTGTTCCTGAGCCCGCTCACCAAAGTCGTTGCGACCCCCCAAACCCCCAAATTTTCGGAATTTGACTAACCCAACCCATTTTTCCGGGCCATGTATGGTTGCAAGCGGCCATGAGAAATCCGATTGGGCAGCAAAATCAACGCGTTTCATGCCTCTAAGGGTTGCATTCGAGCTGCATCGCCGGAAAACCTGCCGCCGATCGTTCCCGCACTCAAGATTCAATGGTTGATTTTCGAAATCAGTTTATGCACTCTAAATGTGTAGTTTTGGCATCAAAGATAAAAATTATGCAGATTAGCCTGTTTCTTTTTCGATTTCGGTATGTAGAAAGGAGAGTCTAAGGCTCTTTAGTGTGTGAACGAGTTCGAATCAAGTAAGTTTGTTGTATTTTTTCGGTCGCTTCTTGGCGTCAGCTTTGCTCTCCACTCAGAGAGAGCTCGCCCGTGAGGCCGTGAGCGTGCGTTCAGCTTTGCTCTCCACTCAGAGAGAGCTCGTCCGTGAGGCCGTGAGCGTGCGTTCAGCTTTGCTCTCCACTCAGAGAGAGCTCGTCCGTGAGGCCGTGAGCGTGCGTTCAGCTTTGCTCTCCACTCAGAGAGGGCTCGTGCGGGAGGCCGTGAGCGAGGGTTCTGCTTTGCTCTCCACTCAGAGAGAGCTCGTCCGTGAGGCCGTGTGCGTGCGTTCAGCTTTTCTCTCCACTCAGAGAGAGCTCGTCCGTGAGGCCGTGAGCGTGCGTTCAGCTTTGCTCTCCACTCAGAGAGAGCTCGTCCGTGAGGCCGTGAGCGTGCGTTCAGCTTTGCTCTCCACTCAGAGAGAGCTCGTCCGTGAGGCCGTGAGCGTGCGTTCAGCTTTGCTCTCCACTCAGAGAGAGCTCGTCCGTGAGGCCGTGAGCGTGCGTTCAGCTTTGCTCTCCACTCAGAGAGAGCTCGTCCGTGAGGCCGTGAGCGTGCGTTCAGCTTTGCTCTCCACTCAGAGAGAGCTCGCCCGTGAGGCCGTGAGCGTGCGTTCAGCTTTCAGCTTTGCTCTCCACTCAGAGAGAGTTGGCTCTTGACACCCGTGAGTGTGTTGATTTTTTTCGAAATTCCCGGTTCGCTTAGAATGGCGTTTGATGTCGGCCAGGCAAGGTCAGCACTACTGTAGATAAGAAATATTTGCACGCAGTAGTGTTTTGCTAGCCAGTCACCTCTCCCTAGAGTAGGCTATCGCTCAGAACTGTGAGGCCGGCCTGTATTTAAGGGGCGCGCAGCCGTGAAAAATCATTCTGCCAGTTTGCGATCCAGTCAGCCTCCGTTCCTGCCAGACCAGCTGCTCTCTGTGGCAAGGCATTGCCCTGGTACTGTTGCTTGTCTACTGTATGTGCAACCGTGCACACGTTCTCGTTTGCAGCTGTTGGCGAGAGAAGCGGCACCTACTGCCGTGGTTGAAGACAAGTCAGCTGTGTGGGCTCGTGCATCGACAAGCTTGGCCGCTCATCACGTTCCTGTGCAATCCTGTGACAGCCTGATCACCGCGATCTCCGAGCCCAGGCAAAGTTGCCAGGTTAGGAGTTTTTCTTCTAGATCTAGGAGTTTTTGATTTGGGATTGGAGTTAGGTTTTCTGGAGTTTTTAAAATCTGGGATGGGGTTTTTGATTTTTGGGATTTTAATGAGTTTTCTGGGATTTCTTAGGAAAGGAGTTTTTCTAGGATTTATAAAAATTTTTAGCAATTTCAGACTGAAACTTGCGCAGAAAGGTATTAGTAATTTACTTTCACTCAAAGAGCACGGAATTTATTAGAAATTAGAAAAAGAAAAAGGTGATAGTCATACGTGTTGTAACAGGGGGTCTGCCCCAACAAACAAAGTTTTATTTCTGAAATGGGTTAGTGAAACACATATGGGTTAGTACACTAGCAGGCTATAACTTTTTACGAACAAAGTTTTATTTCGGTAGTCACTTGTTTCTAACTGTATAGATGGTTTGTTTTAGAACAATAAGCTATGGCTGAGGAGCCAATCACCAAACGACTCAGAACGGATGGTGAGGAGGAACAAGACCGTAACGTAAGTGGTTCAATTTTAAGTTTATTCAGTAGCATGAAGTGTGTGAAAGGTAACCTAAGAGTATCTTCTGATGAGCCCTGCTCTTAGGTGATTGAATTGAGTCAAGATACAGGGGCGAAACTCAATTCGATCATTATAATTTCGTGTCAGATTTTATTGTTTTTGCTTTTCCTTCCTTTTTCAAATTGTACTAGTGTATTTCCAACAACTGAACCGAAAATATACATTGTTCCGTACTTTGGAAACCCGCAACCGCCGAGTTTCCAAAAGTTCGATTTTAGCAATACAGGGGGCCTTGCCCGGGATATACCAACTGCGCGCACCATAATAAGTTAGTTGCTACAGAAATGAAAAACCAGCATCGGAGGTTCCTCCAGACCGTCTAGGAGGGTTCAAGAAAAGGCACCGATCTATCTTGAACTACAGGGTGTCTCAAAAAAAATGATCACATTTCTTTTTACTGCCATTTCCGCAAATTTTGACCAAATAGGCTGAAATTTGGACCATAGGTGCCAAAATTCGGGGAATTTTGTGTTAAAGTTTGGTGCACTAGGCTTGACTAATTCTCGAGAAATTTCAAAAAAAGTGAAATTTGTTAATTTCAATAGTGAAAGCCAGTCACCGAAAAAATGATCGCACTTCTTTTTACTGCCATTTCCGCAAATTTTGACCAAATAGGCTGAAATTTTCACCATAGGTGCCAAAGTTCGGGGAATTTTATGTGTTAAAGTTTGGTGCACTAGGCTTGACTAATTCTCGAGAAATTTCAAAAAAGTGAAATTTGTTAATTTCAATAGTGAAAGCCGGTCACCGAAAAAATGATCACATTTCTTTTTACTGCCATTTCCGCAAATTTTGACCAAATAGGCTGAAATTTGGAATATAGGTGGCACAATTCGGGGAATTTTATGTGTTAAAGTTTGGTGCACTAGGCTTGACTCATTCCCGAGAAATTTAATAAAAAGTGAAATTTGGTAATTTCAATAGTGAAAGCCGGTCACGAAAAATGGAAACATTTCCTTTTCCTGTATCTTTTCTAATTTTTATCGGAATTGGATGAAATTTGGAGTGTAAACGCAGAAGCTCAGGGTGATTCATGTGTAAAAAGTTGACGCATTAACTTCAACGTTATCGTTAGAGTTTAGGCGATAATGTAATGTAACGTTTTTTCAGTGACCGGCTTTCGCTATTGAAATTACGAAATTTCACTTTTTTTGAAATTTCTCGAATTAGTCAAGCCTAGTGCACCAAACTTTAAATAAAATTCCCCGAATTTTGGCATCTATAGTCCAAATTTCAGCCTATTTGGTCAACATTTACGAAATGGCAGTGAAAAGAAATGTGATAATTTTTTCGTGACCGGCTTTCACTATTGATTTAACAAATTTCACTTTTTTTGAAATTTCTCGGGAATGAGTCAAGCCTAGTGCACCAAACTTTAACACATAAAATTCCCCGAATTTCGGCATCTATAGTCCAAATTTCAGCCTCTTTGGTCAAAATTTGCGGAAATGGCAGTAAAAAGAAAAGTGATCATTTTTTTTGAGACACCCTGTAGACTAGACAAGATGACAAGAATTAGACTGTAGTTTATGAGCGAGTCTGTTTAGCCATGCCTGTGGAAGACAACCGAAGCAGAAATAAGTTGATTCCAATCAAGGTTGCTGTTCGTGTGCGGCCGTTTTCTGATCGAGTAATTTACTTTCACTCAAAGAGCACGGAATTTATTAGAAATTAGAAAAAGAAAAAGGTGATAGTTATATGTGGTGTAACAGGGGGTCTGCCCCAACAAACTAAGTTTTATTTCTGAAATGGGTTAGTGAAACACATATGGGTTAGTACACTAGCAGGCTATAACTTTTTACGAACAACGTTTTATTTCTGAAATGGGTTAGTGAAACACATATGGGTTAGTACACTAGCAGGCTATAACTTTTTACGAACAAAGTTTTATTTCTGAAATGGGTTAGTGAAACACATATGGGTTAGTACACTAGCAGGCTATAACTTTTTACGAACAAAGTTTTATTTCTGAAATGGGTTAGTGAAACACATATGGGTTAGTACACTAGCAGGCTATAACTTTTTACGAACAACGTTTTATTTCTGAAATGGGTTAGTGAAACACATATGGGTTAGTACACTAGCAGGCTATAACTTTTTACGAACAACGTTTTATTTCTGAAATGGGTTAGTGAAACACATATGGGTTAGTACACTAGCAGTAGGGATGGGCGCGGCACGCGCCCGTGCTGCGGATTAGAAGTTTACAAAAAACGGTCGAAAAATGGTCCGACAATGGTTCGCGCAACTTCAAGCGCAAATTCTTTTTTGTGTTCGGTTATTGATGGGAGGAAGTGATGTATCTATATGAAACAGAGTACGAGCTATCGAATAAGATGCTTTTTGAACCATAATTCAGCCGTTAAAGAGCATTTTTTTCTCAAAAACTGAATTCGTCGTTTTTCAACGTCCATTTTCTGTTGAAAGGAGAGTTTATTCAAATTGGTTTCAATCGGATTTGAAATCAGCGTAACTTGTTACCTATATAGCACCACTCTT
Organism: Sabatieria punctata; assembly: GCA_030248155.1. Lineage (NCBI taxonomy): Eukaryota > Metazoa > Nematoda > Chromadorea > Araeolaimida > Comesomatidae > Sabatieria > Sabatieria punctata. The sequence continues at coordinate 13,348 of JASANB010001703.1, forward strand.
TTTCTTAGCGCAGTTTGACGCGGTCCCCACAAATTGGATTCTTTCTTAACTACTGAAAATCGGCTTTTTCGTGGATTTTTTTCATGTTCCTCGTTCTTGTGAAAAAACGACGAATTCGGCGCAAGGGTTTCAATCGGTTCTGAGTACAGTAGACTTCAGGCTTTCGAATGATACAAGAATTGGCTCTCTGCTGTTTGCCGTTAGCCCCACAAACGGTGTTGAAATTTCTGTAACCTAATAAATTTTAGCAAACAATGTCAGTTTCGGTTTGTTATTGTTCGATACTTTTGCATTCATTCTTCTTCGCGTTAATATAGCTATTCTACGGATATCCGCTGCTTTGCCCCAGATTTTAAATAAATTATCTGGTCGTTTGTATACTCGAAATTTGTTTTATTATTTGTTAATAAGCATATCTGAGCTTTCAGCTCTGTTTCTTTATGTAGGCAATAGATATGCGAGCTTTGTAAAAACAACTCACAGTGCCTCCTTCTTAATTCATTTTCTGCATCCCCCTGTTCAAGATGTGTTGTTTCCATGCGAGTGAGCGGTGTAGCTATATTCTCTGTTTTTGCTTCGTACAGCCAGAAAAGGGAAAGCCAGAAAAGGGGTGAGGTGAAGGAAGCGAGGCGAGGCAAGTCGGTGGCATTTCGTCTGTGTTCAACCTCCAGCCATGACAAGCAGCAACAGCAGCCGGTTAACACAGGTACGTCCTGCTACAGCAGAATAATAGCACATA
>JASANB010001704.1:0-62287 GCA_030248155.1 Sabatieria punctata
AAGTCCTCCAGTCTCGCCAAACGTTCTCCCTGGACTCGCAGATTTCGGTGCTCTTCACAAGAATCGCTACCCCGGCCGGCAGTGGAATTCACGCCTTCAGAGGCAACTTTGACCAGTGGTTCGCAGAGAGGACAACGGGACACGGCAGCTGCTTCTACCAAGTTCAGAACAAAGACGAGTTGTGTCTGGCCAGAGCCATAGTGATCGGAATCGCTCGCTTGGAGAAAGACCAGTCGGAGCAGAAGAAGCGCGAATGGAAAAGAATAAGGGATGGTGACAGACATAGGGTCTACCTGCAGAGAAACAGGGCTCGAGCGTTGATGGAACAAGCTGGTCTGGCTGATCACCGCGGTCCCTGCGACATCGAGCAGCTACAAGCGCTGCAGAGAGTGGTCCCGCAGTACAAACTCAAATGCTGGTCCAAGGAAGCCTACTGCGCCAAGGTTTTCGAAGGCAACGTCGACTCCGACAGAGTAGTGCACCTGTTTCACTACAAGCACCACTTCTGCGTCATCACGAAGATGCCCGCCTTTTTCGACTACTCCTACTGGTGCGAGCCCTGCGAGAAGGCCTACGATCACAAAGAACGTCACAAGTGCTCCTCCATGTGTCGCGCCTGCCTCAACCGCCAGCCCTGCCGCTTCGAAAACTGGATCAAGTGCACTGATTGCAACCGCCTGTTCGTCAGCCAAGAGTGCTTTGACAACCATAAGCAAGAAGTCCAGCAGGCAGCGGTTGGCAACAAGCGAATGAGGATGAAGAAGACGTGCGAGATTCTAAAGAAGTGCCCAACCTGCGGCCGAACTATCGACACCAACAAGAACAAGACCCACCAATGCGGCATGTCGGAGTGCCCGGTTTGCCAGAAACAAGTGGACCCAGTGAACCACCAGTGCTACATGCAAACCATCGAAGACCCAGAAGAGGAGAAGACCCCACCTTGCTTCATCTACTTCGATTTCGAGACGACCCAAGACACGGTGGTGGGTGAGAGCGACTACGGCCATGTACTGCAACACCAGGTCAATTGTTGCGTTTCCCTCAAGGTGTGCGACCAGTGCAAGACTGCGCCCGAAGCGCCCTGCCCCCGATGCGGCGCCGACAAGTTCAAAGTCTTCCTCGGCCCGGACTCCAGAAACGCTTTTTGCAAGTACCTCTACAGCAAGGAAAACATCGGCTGTACGGCGGTAGCGCACAACGCCAGAGGATTCGACAGTCAGTTTCTATTGGACTACCTACACGAACAATCGGTGAAACCGGAGCTCATCACCCGAGGCCTGGAGATCCTCAAGCTGGAAGCGGTCAAGATACGGGTGATAGACAGCCTAAACTTCCTCCCCATGCCCCTCAGCGCCATCCCCAAGGCTTTCGGTCTGGCCACCTGCAAGGGCCATTTTCCCCACTTCTTCAACAAGGCCGACAACTGGAACTATGAAGGACCGCTACCAGATGCTTACTTTTATGGACCGGGCAACCTGAAGCCCAAAGACAGAGAGGCGTTCTACAAGTGGTACAACAAGGAGAAGCAGGAGATGGAAGAAGAAGGCCGCCAGTTCAACCTGCAGCGAGAGCTCGTCAAGTACTGCAAAGCCGACGTACTGGTGCTGGCCCAAGGCTGCATGAAGTTCCGTGACGACTTTCTGGGCATCACCTTTATCGACCCTCTGGCCCAAGCTATCACCATCGCCTCAGCCTGCAACTTAGTGTTCCGACGCAACTTCCTTAAGGCAGACACCATCGGCATTGTACCGGACAAAGGCTACCGAAAAGAAGAACGGCAAAGCGTCAAGGCTATCAAGTACCTGAAGTGGTACTCCCGAGAGCAAGAACTGGCGGAGCGAGAACAGTACATACAGCACGCCCACAACCAAGGGGAATTCCGAATCGGTCGCTACAAGGTGGATGGCTTGCTGCGCTCAGTTCACGGCCAAGACCTGAAACAAGTGTACTCCTACCACGGCTGCGTCTACCACGGCTGCAAGGACTGCTTCAGAGACCGACAGAAGACTCTGTTCACCGGACTGACAGCTCAGGAAGCCTACGAGCGCACTGTGGAGCGACGGCTATACTTGGAAAGACAAGGCTACCAGGTGGAAGAAGTGTGGGACTGCGCAGTGGACGCTATGCTGAAACGGGACCCTGATATGCGCGCCTTCTTCCAGTCGGTCAACTTGCCAGAGCCTATGGACCCCAGAGAAGCATTCTACGGAGGTCGGACCAACGCCGCGAAGCTGTATCACAAAGCGAAGGACGGCGAAAAAATTCACTACATTGACGTTTGCAGGTACGTTGTAAATACAATGATTTTTGTGTAAACTAATTTTGTTTCAGTCTTTACCCATGGGTGTGCAAGAACGGAGAGTTCCCGGTGGGCCACCCCTCCGTTCTGATGGACAACTTCCGACCCGTGACTGCCACGTCTCAGCCGTACAAGGGCCTGATCAAGTGCAAAGTGTTGCCGCCCAGACGTCTGCTACACCCCGTTCTGCCACTCCGCTCCGGTGGCAAGCTGTGCTTTCCTCTTTGCAAACTCTGTACAGACCTGCGCCAGTCAGAGCCCTGCCAGCACACGGAGGAGGATCGTTCGTTTTGGGGTGCCTGGTGCACCATAGAGTTATACAAGGCGTTGGAACTCGGCTACACGGTGCTTGACATTTCCGAAGTAAGTTATTATTTGATTTTTACAGTAGTACATTTCTATTTTACAGGTGTGGCACTATGAACACTGGTCCAAGTACGACGGCGTCGACTCGGAGACGGGCCTATTCACCGAGTACATCAACACCTTCCTCAAAATCAAACAGGAGGCATCGGGATGGCCGGACTGGGTCGAGACGGAGGCTGACCGTGAGCAGTACGTGCGTGATTACCACGAGACGGAAGGAATTCTGCTGGATCCAACCAAAATCGAGAAGAACGGAGCTCTCAGACAATTGGCCAAGCTGTGCCTGAACAGGTTTTTGTTTTATATTTGTTTACTTTGCATAAACACTTGTGTTTCAGCTTCTGGGGCAAGTTCGGCCAGCGCAACAACTTGGGCCAGCTGGAATACTTTACGGAGCCGGCCAGCTACTTCGACACCGTCTGCGACCCGGCCAACGAGGTGTCTGCCGTTCGACTGATCAGCGAGGCCTTGGTGGCCGTCAACTACAAGAAGGCGGAGGATTTCGTGGAAGCCCTGCCGCACACCAACAGCGTAATCGCAGCATACACCACCGCCCAGGCGCGCCTCAAACTCTACAGTCACATCGAACCGTTGCAAGAGAGAGTTCTCTATTTTGACACAGGTATTTGGTTTGTTTACTTTTGGTGTCTAATTTCTTTAATTTCAGACTCGATAATCTACCTCTCCAGGCCTCAGGACGTTTACGAGCCACCAACGGGCGACTTTTTCGGTGACATGACTGATGAGCTCAGCTGCTACGGCCCCGGCAGCTACATCAGTGAATTCGTATCTGGTAAGTTTTCACTTGTACATTTCACTCTGTATGTACGTATGTTTTAGGCGGCCCCAAACAGTACGGTCTGCACATCTGGTCCACCAAGGAGGGCAAGTACACAGACATAGTCAAGATTCGCGGCTTCTCGCTCAACGCCACCACCGCCAACCGACTCAACTTCAAAACACTCAAGAAACTGGTGCTGCTCTTCATCCAGTCGGGCGCCAAGGAGACCGTGGACGTGGTGATCCAAAGAATCGAAAGGACACAGGGGCGCAAGATCGTGACTAAAACCACCAAAAAAACTTACTCTGTTGTGTACGACAAACGCGCCGTTTTGCCGAGCGGCGAAACGGTGCCGTTCGGTTACTGACTTGTGTCGAGCTGAGCTCTTATCTGACTTGTACGGACTGTCTCTGCCGAGCTGAGCTCTGTTTTATGCGAGCTGTTTTGTGAGGTGATTCTCTGAGCTGGACTCTGCTATTTATTCTGTGATAATAAAAATGAATACCAGGAAAATTGCATCTGTTTGCAAAAGCGACCCGAAAATAGCACCAATCTTCTGCGGTGTTTACCCTTCAGACTGCCTGCCGAAAAATCCACCACACCCCGCCGCTTTTGTAATTAACACAGACCCAAAATCCAAACCAGGAAAACATTGGGTTGCGCTCTACATAGACCAAGAAGGTTACGGAGATTACTTCGATTCGTATGGCAGAGAGCCGATTCTCAAGTCTTACCTGAACCAGAACTGTGTGGAGTGGCAGTACAACGCTAAACTATTGCAAACTCCACTTACTTCGGTTTGCGGTCAGTACTGTATACTGTTTCTGTATTTTCGGTGCAGAGGCGTTCCACTAAAAACTATTATCAACCAATTCAGTTCAGACTTTGTAAAGAATGACACTTTGGTCTTGAATTTTGTGAACAAGAGATTTAGTATAAATACCGAGCTGGTTGACATACAGTTTATTGTTGACCAGATTGCCAGAGAGTTTACATAAATGTTTCCCGGCAGTTCACTGCTGCTTTCTCTAAAGACTGTTTGGAAAAATGATGAGGAAAAGCAAAAGATATTGCGTTCCATTTTCACAACGGCCTACTTGAGCGAATTGAAGAAGAAACTTAAATGGATTATTCAAAATCGGTGTTGTGCGTGCAACCCCGACTGCTCAGGATCGGAAGACAAACCCCACACGTGTACCGAGTACACTAGTCTGGAGAAAGCAATCGCCGATTACGGAGACAGAGCCGCAGCTCTAATCAATAACGAAGCTAAATGGCGCATTTGTCGCAGTTTCTGGGATTCCATTTACGAGTTGGAGCCAGGTAGCAGTGTCACAGACAAAGACGCGTTCCAGTTTTTGCAAAAAGACAACTTCTATCTGCTTGGGACGGATGAGGCGTGGAAGAAGGAGTTTGGTGCAGCTGTCGGCAGTGTGTTTTGGTCTATTGACAAAGATTTATTTTGACTTACACAGTGTAATCGAAATAAACGGTACGTTGACGGTCGATACTCAGCATATTATCGAATTCGGCGTAACAAATCATTTCGATGCCTCCGGCCGGTATGTTTTCACCAAACTGTATCTCCACCGAAGTGCTTCCCTCGCGTATGAGCTGCCAGTGAAGGCCGTCTTGTTCATCCGGGCTTAGATCGAACACCAGCAGACAGTGAGAGTGTTTAAAATCGTACAGCGAAATGTAGTTGCCGGTGTCATCTTTGGAGTTGCCCAAACTTTCGTACAACTGTACGTACGGCCTTACGAACTCGCTTCCATTAAAATTCATCGTAAGTGGCTCTCTAGGGTACACCACTCCCGCAGCAGACACTTTAGCAGACGTCATCGAGTAGTTTTTGAACAGAAACGGTGATTTCTGGTAGTTTCCGTAGAAAGCATCCGAATCAACGAACCCTATCACCAAACGCCGAGGTATTTGGCCGTTGAATAGAGTATTGGAAGGAGTAGACCTGCGTCCCTCCGCGATATGCAGCCGTCTCATCTGAACGCGCCTAATAGGGTACTTGGCCATATGCCGTTGTAGCGTAGCTTCCAAACCCACCTGCACCGATTTCATGACTTCCACCTTACGTATGTACCACACCATGTCTCGAATCTGCAGTTTGTACTGCTGAGGCTCTGCATCAAAACACAACAGAGCAAAACTGTCAGGATTTCTATGCAACTCCAGCTGAATTTCGGTATTGTCCAGCATCAAACGGTCTGACATTAGCACGTCTGCGTGTATAGGTGCCATCAGCTCCACCACTCTGTTTTCATTAGCGTTAAAGAACCAGCCACGCCTGGCCGCGAAACCTCTATTGTTCACATTTTCCACTAGATTAGCAGGGCTGTCTTTTTGGTACAGGGCCGCGGAGAGTTGACTGATTTTAGCGCCGTGGTCGTAGTTGAGTTCTGTTTCCAAGTACGCACGATAGGCGTACATGTCAGAACTGTCGAACGCCTGTTTTCCATTGATATAAATCTTTATTTGTTTGAACAGCGTTTTACCCAACAGATTTATCGGAGCGACAGCGTCGGCTGCTGTGATATCTGTACCGTCCGGCATTAGAATTTTTAGTTTCAAGTACAGATAATTCTTGTTGAGTTGCAAGTAGTGCGGGTCGGCTTGAACGCAAAAACGCCAAGGCCCGGTGTCCGAGTTCGAATTGACCAGACGGGCAGCGTGCCAGTACCCATTCTCGATAGCTATTTGAGTGGCAGGAACAGCGAACAAGTTCAGCTCCGTCTTTGTACTGGGAACACTGAGCTGGTCGATTAGTTTAGCCATCTAGTAACCGAACAAATCTCTGACTGACGCCTGGCGTTTTCCTTTTCCTTTTATAGTTTTCTTGCCTCTCTTTTTGGCGGCAGGGGCGGCTGTGGTTTTTCTTTTGCGAGCAACACCCAAACCACGGCCTTTCTGATTTATCTTTCTGGTCGCTTTTCTCAGCAAATTTGCAGCAGCTTGTTTTCCTCTGGTTTTTGCAGATTGTTTCAAACTTTGGCCAGACAAAACATCGGCGCCTATTTGTGTGGCAGTACTTAGAGCTTGTCGCCCGACCGTCTTTCCAACAGATTTAGCGACCGGCAGAATTGCACGAAAAATTGAACCGAACAGAGAACCCAAGCCAGCACCGCGCTGATACGGTAGTCCGATAAATGCTGCGCCGCCGTGTTGTAGCGCTTGCTGTGTGTAATAATTGGCCCAATAACGTTCGCTTTCAGGAGAGTAGATTGTTCTCATTTTTCTTAAAGTGCAACTTCACAATAACTTTGCCAAACGCGAATGGAATTAGCTGACCCGTGTCACCTTTTATAGTTATTTTGACACTCTGAAACTCTTTCTTGAGAACTGGAACGTAGTGTTTGGCCACAAAATCATGGTCCACGATTTCTCCGTACCTGCCTTTCGCAGGCAGTATTCTCAACAACGGCGCTCGCACGTTTCCAATGACTTGATTTTCCACCAGATCGCAGTAAACGTACAACGCATCGATACCGCCGCGCATATCGATTGCGTACTTGGATAGAATTTTCTCACTACCGTATTTAGTCGTGTCATCGAACTGAAATCCCATCAGATACTGTAGGTGGTGCGACAGGCGTATTTTGGAGATGTATTTCTGCTCGAACGCTAGTTGCACACGTTTTATAGGGTGGTGAAATTTCCATTGCACCTGTTTGTGAATTGTTTTCAAGTCTTCGATAAGTTGCGCAAACAGAGCTCTCTCTTTGTCATTTTTCAAATTTCTATTCAGTCTTTTGCGAGCTTCCAGCGCTTCTTTTTCTGTCTGGTAAACAATTATTTCCAACAATTCGTCGATAGTGTCGTATTGGCCGGGCGGTAGGTGCACTGGTAACAGCATTCCATGATTTCTCAATGAAATCTTTATCGTATTTTTCCTGTAACCTTCCCGTCCGTCTTTCTCATCTGTAATGTTGTACCACGACTTTGGGTACTGTATTTGGGCCAATGCAACATCCCAACCGCCAGACAGAGACACTACATCGGGCAGTTGCACTCTAAAATCACAAGTTGTGTTTCCCACGTGCGTATTGCTGGGAATTGTTAGATAGAACTCGCTCATTGTTGCCGTTTCTTCAACGATGGGTTAGGCAGCAAATATCCAAACGAACTACTGAGCAAAGCAGTCCACAGTTTTCCTTCGTCTTTATTCAGAGACAAATTGACAATGCTGGTTATGACCACTACGTTAGTGATGTAAAATTATGGAATTTGAATTTCAATTCAATTACAATTAAATTATGGGCTCCCTTTTTAATTTCAATTAAATTAAATTAAATTAATTGAAATAGTTTTCCATTATTTTCAATTACAATTATATTTTCAATTAAATTGTCAAATTATGGGCTCTTTTATTTAATAATAATAATTGAATGTTTTCATTATTTTCAATACAATTATATTTTCAATTAATAGACAAAATTTAATTATGATTGTTTTCACTATTTTTTTATTTGAAAATTTCAATTAATGCAATTTTTGCTGTTAAAAGCAGTGACCCAGGACTTAGAAAAATTCCAAGTAAAAGCTTAGAGACACCTGGTTAGCCTGCTAACCAACCTGGCGAAAAAATTTTAAAAAGTTGCCTTTTAAAAACGCATAAAATGGCATTCTTTGGGAAACTTAGAGATATTTCGTTATTGTATATCAGTACATAACCTAAACGTTATTTTTGGGAAAAATTTAAAACATGAAACTAAATGTATAAACAAAATGTAAAACAAAGTGAGGTCATTATAAAAGGGGTGACAATCCTTAAATGGGTTTGTGTTTGAAGTCATTAGCACTTCTAATCACTTACGCATTTCCTTAAAATAAAAAAATAAAAAAAATAAACGGAGTAAATAAAATAAATATTAACCCAAACTTTCGAATTTCAATTAAATTAAATTAATTGATTATAAATTAAAAAAAAAATATTTTACACAAATAAAATGAAATAAAAACGCCAATTTTCTGTTTTTGCAGTACAATTAAATTATTTTTAGAAATGAAAAAAATTGATTTTGTGCAACACGTGCCACTTGTCGCTACGGAATCGGACATATGACTAAATCTAAAAACCAGACTATTTATACTGTTACTAGCTCTTCATCAGTTATCCAACTGATTTTCTTTTCGTTTTTCCATTTGATTTTGTGCCACAGTTTACCTTTTCTCGTTTCAGTTTTCAGCACAGACTGAATCTCTCTGTAGGGACCGACGTTAGGAACAACTCGCACCAGTTCTGGCTCGTAGAAAACTCCAACGATAGGTTCATCGGCTGCATCTTTAAGTCTGTACACCACAGGTTTTCTGCTATCCACTCTCTCGGCGATTGTGAACGTTTCTTTAGTGTAATTTGGAATGTAGCCTTTCGACAGTTTGGTTTTCTCACAAAGAATTCTGACAATGTCTCCAACTGCAAATCTGTGTTTGACACCCGGTTTCAGGTGACCGTAAAGTTTCTGCCAAACCTGCTGGGCATTCTCTTCCGTTATATCGACAGGGCGGTAGCCGGTGGTCCGATTCACACTGCGGTTTAGCGAATCGATTATTTTTGGCAAAATTTCAATGTATCGCAATGTTTTCATTCGGGTAAAGTAGCGCCACAGTCTGGTTTTGAATGTTCGTACAAAACGTTCGGCAAATGCAGCTTTCACATCGGGGTTGTTGGCATTAAAGTACTGTATGTCCTGTAGTTGTAGGAAATCCTGAAACATTTTACCAGTATACTCGCGTCCTCTGTCGGTGCACAGGCGCCAAGGTTTTCTGCCGGACTCCTGAAAGATTTTCTCAAATGCCTTCTTAACTTCCTCTGGCGTTTTTCGTTTAATCGGAATAGCCCAGGCATAACGACTTAGTACATCGATTACCACTACAACGAACGAATAATTGCTGTTGTACTTTTTCAGACGAGAGAGATCGGCTAAATCCGACTGCCAATCAACGTCCAAACCGGCTGTAATTATTTTGTTTTTCGGGTATCTTCTTCTGGCCGGTTTGTGCAGCGTGTAAGTGTCCTGACGCGACAGAAATTCTTGAACATCTTTCAGTTTAATTTTATTCGAACGTTTTTTAGCTTCTTTGTACACAGCTTGCGCTCCAGCAAAACACGCGGGACTGTCGAGATTATAGAATACATCGCGCAAAATACTTTCATTCACACAATTAGTCCCATTCCAACCATCTGCCATATCTTTTAGGTGGACCGACGTTTCTTTCTGCTTTTCGTTTTGCAATCGGAGTTACGGTATCGAATAGGCGTTGTACGGCCGGTGAAAGTGTCTGAGCACGTTCGGGGCGTCGGATTCTAATAGGGCTGTACGGTTCTTCTTGTCTCAGCCTGGCCGGTTCCGCTAGCGCCTCTCTGGGTACATTTCCAGCCTGCAATACGTTAGCGAATTGCTGCCAACCTTCCGGGTGCGTTCTGTTGCGTCTGGGGCGCACAAAATCGTGAACCAAATCAGTTATGTTGCTGTTTTCAATAACAGTTCCATTCAATATCAACTGTCCTTTGTCATCCCAGGCAATATTAGGGCTGCGCTTTATGTGTTGCAGTAGAATCTTTCCTTTATTCTTCACGTTTTTTGGCAAACTGTCTATGATATCTTCCAGAGCCGACGGAGGGATCGGTAGAGTTAGCGGTTTTTGCAACTCTTCTTTGACACTACCGTACTGGTGGCGCATCTGAGTGAACTGTTTGTGTTTTAGGTCGGCGGGTAAATTTGGGTTTTGCAAAACGGACGACATGTCCTGGTCTAGCTTGTTCAGGTAATTCACGCCCGGATTAAACTGCTGCTGCGCTAGCAACGTATTCAACAGTTGCGGCGGTACCAAAGCCATTTTTCTAGCCATCACTTACGCAACGCTTCTCCCAGTAGTGACGCGGCGATTGTCAGCACGGGCGCCAATACGGCCGGTAGGAAACCTCCTTTTTGAACCAGAAGTTTCTTCTTCGTCTGAACTTTGTCCTTTTTGTTAGCCAGCTGCCGCAATATGTTTTTGTATTTGGCCAGCTGGTTTTTCTGCTTAGGCGACAGGCGTACGGTACCTCGCAGAATATTATCGATTACTTCGCAGATGCAAATAATCAGGTCTTTGGAAGAAGTTTGCAGAATAGCTTTTCTCTGAGTCGGCGTAGCTTTCTGCAGAACGCGTAGAAAATCAATGTTTCGTTTCAGTCGGGCAGACATTTATACTTTTGGCAGATAGGCGTAACCGATTTCGTTTGGGAAAATGTTTGTTCTAAGTCTGAACTCGTCAGAACTTTCGGGCGTCAAGTCGACCACCAAATATCCGTACGGCTGACTGCAGGCGTCTTTATAGCTTTCCAGAAAGTATTTATGCTGTCCTGGGTACAGCTGACGAGCCAAAGTAGAAATTTGCAACTGGTCGGACGGGCACTTTAGCAACACCAAGTAATGACTGTTAATTCTCGACGTTCTCAGACCTGTGTAGAACAGATTTTGCAGAATGTTTAGCACAGACACGTTCCAGTGGTGAGAGCCCCGAGTGAACAACTTTGTGTTTTCTTGATTTTTGGCGCACTCTTGCATCAAATCATCCAGAATAACAAGCTTAGGTTGATTTTGCGTCCGTTTCAGCTCGTTTATATCCGGCAGTCCTTCGCAGAACTCCAGTTCCGGTATACTGTTTAGGTCCTGATAGCCGGGCTGCCACTCGCTATAGCAAAAGATAATTTTTTCTGGTTTCGGCACAATTATTGCACTGCGCAAGAATTTTTTCGCCCACTCAGTTTTACCGCTTTTTGTCGGGCCGCAAATACAACAAGTAAACGGATGTTGCCACTCCATTCCAAATACAGTTTTATTTTTTCAAAAGTCCTTTATATATCATTTGGCATTGTGTTTTTTCAGCAGATCACGCATGCTGTCCATAAAGTTCTTCAGGTCTTTGATCTTGATGACAGCGATCGGGGCGTCGGGAGTGCTGTCATTGACCACCTGGAGCTCGAACTTCTCCTCGCCTTTCTCGCTCTTCTTCTCCTTGCGCACGAACTGGAGGCGGAAACCGCGGGGAGTGGTGCGGATGACCTCGGGCTGGGCGACCTCCTGACTCTTGCTGACGCGGGTTAGCGATTTGCGCAACGTCTCCATCTCCGGACCGAGCAGCCAGCAGTAGAATCGTCGCTTGTCTTGACCGGAAGGGGGCGTCTGCTGGAGGTGAACGTACATACGGTCGTTGAACGCCGACACCCAACTGCGCACACCGTTGATGCTATCCACAGCACAAGCCATCATAGAGCAACGTACTAGCAGACTGCAAAGCACAACAATGACAATGAACAGCCGTCTCGGCTTATATAGGGACAGAGTTGGTCTTAAGATGAGTTAGATGATCTTAAGACAAACTAGATGAGTCATAAACATGTTCAGGCGTGACCGAGTTGGTCTTAAGACCAACTTCGTTTTAAGATCAACTTCCACCCTATTTAAGAGCAGACTCTGGGTCATTTGATCATTGTGCGTTCGTCATGTCCGACTCTATCCCCCCGCTTGTGCGTCAGAACGCTGTGTTTGGTAGACAGGAGTCCGAGGGTTTCGGCTATGTCCCCGTTGTCAAGCCTCTCACCACCCACACCCCCGGTCTGGTGAAGCTGATCTACAGTAACAACATGGTGGGCGGCTCCGAGGTCGCGGCCACCCGACTCTTCGTGCACGCCTCCGACTACAAGGCCATCGGCACCTACAAATTGGGCGACCACTGCCTGCTTTTCTTCTTCTGCCATATCGACGACTACGAAAAGATCATGCAGGTACATACTTTGAAAAAATCGAATAATACCTCCTTCTTCCTGTTTCAGGTGAACGATAACCCTGACCAGCCCGGCATGTGCCCCGACCTCTACATCGATGAGTTCTTCGCTATCCAGCGAGAGTTGCGCGGCCTGCCCTTCGTGATCGAGAAGACGGAACCCTGAAACAGCAACAAATTCAATAAACCAACCCAACGGCCCTCTTCAGGGCCACCAGAAGGACGTGAGGTCTGGTTCGTGCTATTTGAATCCAAACTAGTCTCGCGTCCGACCGGTGATTTCGTTGGGTCAGCTGAAATCGGTAAGTATAACAGTTTTTCTTACTAAAATTTAACCAAATTCTGTGGGGCAGTGTTGAAATCTGGCTTTGGCAATCTTTCCTGGCAAAATCAAACCCAAATTCTCAACCAAATTTCCCAACCAAATTCTCAACCACCAAATTTCCCAACAAAATTTCACAATAAATAAATTTCACAACAAAATTTCTCAACAAAATTTCCCAACCCAAACTCTGAGAAACAAAAAATCAATTTTTCGAAACTCCTACTCCAGGTTTTGAAACAATGGAGAAGAGTGTGTCAGAGGTGGAGGGGCAGAGCAGGAGGGAGAGAGGTGGAGGGACAGAGTTGGAGGGACAGAGGTGGAGGGGCAGAGGTGGAGGGAGAGAGCAGGATAGAGAGAGAGGTGGAGGGACAGAGTTGGAGGGACAGAGCTGGAGGGGCAGAGGTGGAGGGACAGAGTTGGAGGGACAGAGCTGGAGGGGCAGAGGTGGAGGGGCAGAGGTGGAGGGACAGAGTTGGAGGGAGAGAGCAGGAGGGGCAGAGGTGGAGGGGCAGAGGTGGAGGGAGAGAGCAGGAGGGGCAAACATCAACACATATCTAGACCTTTTAGACATTTAATTCTAACTGATAGTGTGGCTCAGATGGTAGAGCGTGCGACTCTAAAGCGAAAGGTACAAAGTTCGAAACCCACCCCAGCAAAAGTAATTTTGAAATTTTCTGTGACGTAGTAAACCGTAATCTTAAGACACTGTCTTAAGATCGCTGGGAGAGGCAGAGACGTCAGATGACGTCACTGCCCGGCCAGCGTACCGCCCCTTACTACTTAGATCTTCTAATTTAGTTTACATATATTACGTAGTTAACGTCGAAAAATGCCGGAAATTCCTCTATTTTTCTACTACGTATATACGGCTCCAAATTTTCTAGACACGGAATATAATAATTGACCACGTAAAAACAATAAACTTTACAGTTTGGCATCGCCGAATATAATACGTCAATAATCAAATATTTATCAATTTTCGGCAGCACACCAAAGTGGAAAGAGCTCCAGTACGAACACCTACGTATGTAACGGCACGGCACGGCAACTTTGTGCGGTTGCTTTTCTTATTCTTCCCCCTATTCCCCGAAAACCATATTAAAGTGTCATAAATTTCAGTTTCATTTGTGCCGGGACCCGGGCCGGGATCTCAGTGACATTGAGTAGCTGACTGGTCTCCGTCTTGGGTTATTCTTTTGTGTACATTTTGAATGAAGTTTACTTAATAAATTTTGGTTAGGCTAGTTCTAACTGAAGGTAGGCAAATTGAACACCTTCGTTTAGCACAATGCGAAGTGTCAAACATATATATATCTGGATACACCTCTAACCTTCTATGAGACCATTAATTCCAACGATTCAAGCTACTGTTATTTTACTAGTGGATTTTTATTTTACTATTTACTAAATTTACTACAAATTCAGTTCGTGAATTTAATTTTAATTTTTGTTTTACTATCAAGCGGCTCCGATTTTACTAATTTTTGTTTTACTACTAGTTTTACTCATTTTACTACTATTTTACTATGATTTTACTAGACATAAGGTGCAATTTTGGATCAATGATGCCAAGATCTTATAACTGACCGCTGTTGGTGCCAAATAGTTGCTGAATTTGATCGTGATACGAGGTTTTCCAGAAGTTTAGAGGCAAAATGTGTAAAATTTGAGTCACGAAGTTGCACCCACACATCGTTTAGTGCAAAATTGATCAAGATTTTGGCTGAAATTCACCAAAAACTAGTAAAATAGTAGTAAAATTTCTATTTTACTATTGACCCCGTTTGGTAATTTAATTTTATTTTTACTTTACTATTGGCTCGTAATTTTACTTTTTACTATTATTTTACTACTAGTAAAATGCCACTAGTATTACTAATTTTTGTTTTACTATACTATAGTAAAATAACAGTAATTCAAGCGTCGGTTCTATGCATAAAGTTGGTGGAAATCCTCTGTTCAGTTCAGTAACGCTTATGCATGAGCTAATCACCGGTTGTCAGTTTCACCCTAATTGATCATCAAGCTTTGCCGCTGTCATTCTACTTTGCTCATTAATATTCATGCTTTAATTTATCAGCCACCTCAGCCTGCCCAGGTTGCCTGCCAGACGGCTTTTCTGGCCGGCGCGATGAGTCGCGTCGACCACAAGCTTTTATTGTTTTTTACACTCGTGTCCCCTTTTGCTGCCGGCTTTTTTCATGGGTAAGTAAGTACCATACAAACATACGTTAAAATTACAAGCTGACAAGATTTGTGTTTAGATCTCAGTTGCACAACAATCGATCTGCAAAACAGCAAATTGCTCTGAAGAAGTTACTGCAGAACTACAGTAACACTGTACGACCTAAAGGACTGCCAGTACTCTTCAACGGCACTGAAGGTAGGCACATTTCTAATTAGCACTGATGCTTGTCTCAGGACTTAGTCTGTGTCCTTTGATTATTTGTTTAAGTAGAGGGTCCAGTTTACGTGATGGTAAAGGTGTGGTTGGAAAGTCTGAGCAGCTTCGACGATGTCAATATGGAGTTCACGGCACAGCTCAACTTCCAGCAGGTTCTTTGTTGGAGACCTATAAACCTGATAAATAAATGCTGAGTGAGTGTCATTTAAGGAATGGCATGACGAACGACTGGTCCTGGAGAATCCCCAGTTTGTGGGCCAACAGGACATAATCCTCTCCCACGACCAACACATCTGGAAACCAGACACCTTCTTCCAGAATGAAAAAGAAGGTCACACACATCCGGTCGACCAACCTAATGAATTTGTCAAGATTGGAAACGGCGGCAGCGTTCAATACCGAAAACGGTCAATTTTGCACATTTCTGGCTATTGAACACTTAGAACCTGTATACCCAATGAATCCAATGTAGTTGGTTGGCAAGAGTCAGCAGTTTCTCAAACAAAATTTTCCAGTAAAAATGCATGGCATGGTTGCAGCTTCACAATGGTGTTCAGTTGCCCAATGAATCTGATGCTGTTTCCTCATGACAATCAGACATGCGTCATCGAATTTTCAAGTTGTAAGCTTGCCCTAAATAGTAATCTACTATCTTTCAAGATTTTCAGTTTTCCTGAGAAACAGGTTTTAAAGTACATGCACAAGCACAGTGTTACAGACGCTTACACCACAAAGGACATTGTGTTCAGATGGAACAATGGTGAGGCAGTAGTGTATGGTGCCAGAGTGAGCGATACTTTGCCTGAATTTGCCATAAAGTTCATAAAAAATGAGAGCTGCAACAGCATCACTGCTACAGGTCTGAGCCAACTTGGCACTCACTTGCTTCTTTCCTTACACCAGTCTTTACAGGCGAATACAGTTGTCTGCGCATCAAGCTGCTGTTACAGAGAGAGTTCTCTTTTTTCCTCATGCAGCTCTACTTGCCGTCCTGCATGTTGGTGTCCGTTAGCTGCATCAGTTTCTGGGTCGACTGGAGGTACTCTAGCACCTTCCACCACCGGCCTATTAAGCCCCAACCCAATTTACATGCCTGTCTCGTGGCGCCTGATTTCAGTTGACAGTGACAAAAATGTCACTGAGCAGAAACTGAAAGGGAATCTGATGACTTCAACACCTTTCAGATCAGCTCCTGCTCGAGTTCCTTTGACTATCGTTACACTGCTCACTGTAACAACGCAAGCGCACGGTAAATCAGCATACTGTAGCAGTGGCGTATCCAGGATTTTTGGAAAGGGGGTGTAAAATTTTGAAAGTGCCTGGTTGTTCCGCTGCCCAACCAGGGTAAGAAAATTTAGCAAAATTAGCCTTAAAAACGCGTTTAAAACGCATTCCGAGCTTAAAATTAACAGAAAATACAAGTTTTAGTAGTTTATAATGGCCTGGTTGGGCTTCTGCCCGACCAGGGCGAGAAAATTTTGAAAATCTGGCCTTCAAAAACGCATTTAGAAGGCATTCTGAGCACAAAATAGACAGTTTCAGTACATAATTCATTAGTTTCTTATATTTTTGACAGACTTTTTCTTCCTGTCTCAACCGCAAAGGGGGGTGTACACACCCTACACCCCCTGGATACGCCACTGTACTGTAGTGCTGAGTAAACTGACATGGGCTGTCTGCAGGTATCAATGCTAACCTACCGCCGGTCTCTTACACCAAGGCCATAGACATATGGATCGGGGCATGTGTGGTGTTTGTGTTCGGAGCGCTGATAGAGTTCGCCATCGTCAACTACATTGGGTCAAATGAGGAGATGGCAAAGGCGTCTTTGCGACACAAAAACGAAATGTTGCGATCGGGCAGCTTGCCACAGAGTTACAGCAATCGAACGCTGATTGGAAACGAACTCAGCATGGTTTGTAGTTGCACAGCTTAGCCCAACTGGCCTTTTCGAGCTTTCAATAAAGCAGTTGACACTTGCAGAGTGTTCAATTCAAATCCAGTGATGTGCTGAGTCAGGCGGTGCTACAGTGTCCCAGTCTCTACCAGTTTACAGACGACCGCATCGGCCCCTGGGTTGGCTTGCGGCAATGGAGACGTCAGCGATTCATGCCGTTCATTCATATGGCTCAGCATCAACAAAGTAACTCTGCACCAGGGGGTGGCTTGGCTACTGAGCCAAATCTCGAAATATTTTTGCGGCCGCTCTTTAATAGGCTGGGCTGAAATTGACATTCATTGCCATTCAATGCTATCGCGGCGCGGTTTGCTGCTTTGTATAGCTGAGACAACGGGCTTTCTGGCACTGTGCTTAGCTTTGTCCTAGCCAAAATTTTCGCGTCAAATTTGAACGTTTTCGTCATGGAAAGAGAGACAAAATTTTGACCATTAGAAAAATTGCCATACACTTTGCACCAGTGGAGCTACATAGGAAGCTGCAAATACCACTAGTAGAAAGATCCCGCCGAATGGAAGAGAGAACGTGCCACCAGCACCTAGCTTGGTTGATTCGAATCGAAGAAATAGGGCGCCGAACATGACATGCATTTTTGCTCAAAAGTTTCGTCATTGCTGATGTTTCTAAGCGCATAGCAAGTAAACCACTGGAATTTCAATTTCGACCATTGAAGTGACCAAAAATGACAGCAAACATAAGGTATCCGAAGGATTAAAAGTAGGTCTGCAGAATTTCGACCCATTCCATAGTTGTAAAGCATGAGACTGAGACGTGTGCGGTATTTGTGAGAACATTAAATCAAGGGGCGCTGATTGATGTGCATCTGAACAAATTTGAGCCAGTGGTTTACTTGCAATGCGCTTAGAAACATCAGCAATGACGAAACTTTTGAGCAAAAATTCATGTCATGTTCGGTTTTTTTCTTGGATTTGATTCAAGCAATTAGGTGCTGCTGGCACGATCTTTACCATTCGGCGGGATCTTTTCTATTAGCGGGATTGCCAGCTCCCTAGCTGCACTGGAGCAAAAGGTATGACCATTTTTCTAATGGCCAAAATTTTTGTCTCTCTTTCCGTGACGAAAAGCGTTCAAATTTGGATCTATTTATTGAAAAAGTGGCGAAAAAATATAGATTGGAGAAAAGAGCCTTGCAAGAGTACATCATAAGATTTGAACAAATTACTGTTTGCGACACCAAAATCCTCACAAATTTAGATATATAGTGAGTATAGGTGCCAGACAATCTTCAAATAAAGATTTGTCTATTTTAATGCAAAACGCTTTAAAACACTTTGAACGGCACTTTTGTGAAACCAAGACTGACCTGAAAGTTGAATGTGGTCCAGAATATAGCTGTTTTGGTCAGCCTATTTTCTGGATTACTGGATACTGGGTATCATGGACGGCGAATGAGGGTCTCGGCACCAATGCAAAGTCTTTTACTAGTAATACACAGACACACAAGATAAGAAGACCGCACGTAGAAAACACAAATACACACCGAAACTGAGAATCACGTACAGTACAACAGCCATTCTTCAAAATATATATATAAGGTAGACAAA
Source organism: Sabatieria punctata (assembly GCA_030248155.1). Lineage (NCBI taxonomy): Eukaryota > Metazoa > Nematoda > Chromadorea > Araeolaimida > Comesomatidae > Sabatieria > Sabatieria punctata. Next base: position 18,479 of record JASANB010001704.1, read on the forward strand.
GTGTTGGCCATCGTAAAAGAAGTTTGGCGCCAAAGTTTTGGCTAGAACAATGTTAAGCACAGCGCCGGAAAGCCCGTTGTCGCAGCTACACAAAGCAGCAAAACGCATCGCAATAAGTTTTTGAAACGCGTGAATGGCAACCGATTAATGAGCGCCGCAAAAAGTGGCCCGGGTCATATTTCGAGATTTGGCTCAGTTGCCACCCCTGCTCTGCCGTCTTCTCTACAACCAACCCAGCCAAAGCTTTAAGTATTCCTGTCAGTGAACCAGTTCCCCTGTGCAATAATTAGTAGGCAAATTTGAGTTCACTTCAGAACCAAGAAGAACATAACCTGTAGCGTTTCAAGGCTTTTGAAATCCCCTGGACAGCCACTGGCAGACAACCCCGCATCGACTGGACCTACCTACTCTATCCAAGTTTTTAGGAATTCTGAGTTCAGCATCAGCCGACTGCTTCAACAGCGAGGAGTACGTAAAGTACAGGCAAAATATGATGATTGCACCCAGTACATCGAACACCCGAATTTCTGATGGCTTTTCGATGACTCGAGTGCGATCCCGCGCAGAACGCATTGATATAATGTGTCGTTTGTTGTTTCCTGTGGGCTTTGTGGGTTTCAACATCGTCTACTGGTACTCTTACCTAAATGTATAGCTCGGTGGGGCTCCTTTGAAGTGGTCGGCTTGTCGCTATTAATAAACTCGCTCGCTCATTAAGACTGGCTTCATAGAAATGAAACTAATTGCCAGCCCAGTTGGCTGACTTGTTTGTAAAGGGTCTCATTTACTGAAGGTCATGTCGTTTCGCCATGAAATTCAGCTGGCGCCAAAATGTCTGCCCTATATCTCGTGGAATGGTAGTTGGCTGCCAGTCTTGTTGATTTTATTTTCGTTGATCGGTATCTTTGGTGCTTTGTGGTTTTTCATTAGCTCTTTGGCTAAAATGCGCATTGGTACACATGAAAATGCAGCGGCCATGTTTTCGATGCTTTGGAACTTGTGCTCTATTCTTTGTATTGTTCTCATGTATAGTCTGCCCACGTTGCTAAACCAGACTCAACTTTCCAACGTTCGATTCAATGTAAGTCGTACACCCTTAAAAAGTGCCTGTCTCTATAGAAGTAAACCTTACATTGAAGCTTCTGAAACCTGGGCTGGAGATCATGCTAACAGGCCAAGCATGGACTTTAGTGGTGCTGTGCTACAACAGATACAAACTGTCGTCAGTCAGCAGACTGAGAAGCTGTTTTCTTTGTCTGTTCGTTGCCTTCTATAGCATCCTCATCAACTTCCCTTCCATTCTTGAAACCAGAACTGAGCAGTGTTCAGGACAGTCGTTCTCCAGCCACTCTTCAACTGGTTACCAGGTTGCTGTCATCTGTGTGTCCCTTGTGCTTCCTTTTTCCTTCATGGCCTATTTGTGCGCTAGGACTCTATCATCCAGACACTTTCGTCAGGTGAGCACTATTCTAAATGTGTCCCAGATGATGTAAGTTGGATGTCAGAGGCTTCCTGTGTGGCATGCATATGTCAGTGAGTCTGCCAAATTTTAGAATCAGACAGCCCGTCAACGACTGCCTGTGTTGCTGCTTCTGGCGGATGTAGTCAAGTTCTCAATTTGCGCTATCGGTTTTGCTCTCTGCAACATGCTGCAGCAATTTGAAGGTTCTCACAACCGCTGGATTGAGTCACTGTGCCACTACAGTCGAATCTGTCTCTTGATACACAGGTAGAATCTACCAGGCTCTCCTTGCAGACGCTATAGTAATGGTTAAGACGCGACATTATTTGAAAGAGAAGGATGCTATTCGATTGATGGCAAATGGTCGTTTTGATGCGATATTCCCAGCTCGAACGATTAGTTTCCAGTTAATGACTATCAGTGAATGCAGTTTTAGTGCCACCTGCTGTGTGTTGTTGAATGGAATGCACTTGGGTGTCTCACAAGAACAGTTGGATAGAATGCATCGAAAAAGGACCACCGTTACAGCAAGACTCTGGTCTCAAGATGAAGCCAAGTTAGTTTCGGAGCAGCTACTACCCAGCTTCAAGTCCCTTGTTCGACACACATCTCTTCGTTCTGGTAAGTCAACCAGGGTCTGGTACTTGCGTGTACCGACATTGTTGAATAACTAAGTCAATCAGGTAAAGAACTAAGCAGCCAATCTTTTGTGAATTTGGTCCAAAGAACTACCTAATCTTTTCGAAATTACCCTCGTGCAAGTATGTATACAAGTCTCAGAATTAATTAAGGCCGTTTAGTATTGCTGTTTAGATGTGTTTGTACTAATGCATGCAGAACTGTCAGGCGAGCACAAAAGATTTGCTTTCAGCTGAAAGCGCTGCTTTAATAATAATAATGTACTAGAAATTCTAGGTAAAGCTCATTTCACAGCCTACCCTATTGTCAAGCACAAAGAAACGGAAGTGATGTCTCGCAAGATCTCAGAATTGTTCGAGAGTCTGCTGACGGAGAACAAACTACTGACAGAGCACGAGGTGAAGGCCTCCATCAAACGTGCCAGTTTGGCGGTGGCACAGGAGACCACAGAATGTAAGGGAGTCCGTCTAGACTGGTCGGCCATCCGCGATGAAGTGCTGCACGCCATCGCTGCAAGTCATCAGCACAACGTAGAAGAGAAGCAGCTGATAGAGCAGTTGGTTTGTCTGGTTATCAGACAAGTACGCGTCGACATGTCCTGCAAACTGTTCCACAAGCCGCGCACTCTGCTTCCGTCAGCTTCTCTCTGATTGCCTTTGGAACTGTTCGCCGGCTTTTGACTGGTTTAGCATATGTGTTGTATTATCTGCAACTTTTCACTCACTCAACCCCTTTGGCGGATAGTTCTCAACTAAAGTAATGGGAGTTAGAATGGGATGTTTGTGCTGTGAAAATAAAGAGGCTCTTTGTCGCTCTGGCAACAAGCTGTAGCAAACCCGGCCGATTTTGGCACCTTGGCTCGCTGAGATAAAGGAGCCGAAAGAAAAATGCGCTGCTGCCGCCACAATTAATTAAAACAGCACTTCTAATAAATAGATATATTTCATATGAGCTCACTTATGCTGTTGGCACGGCCAAAAAGTGCTTTCTTTGACCAGTCTCATTAACTGCTTGCTGAGTTCTAAGTTGATTAGACTGCTTCGTGAGAGAAAACTGGATTAAAAACAACTGAACTTGATGAACAGCGTTACTGCAGACCGCCAGCAAAAGGCGGCACGTGTACGGGCCGCCACCCTCTTGAATGTAAATGATCCAAAACGATTGTGGATTATCAGAAAATGTTTTTCCATTGTAAAATTTGGTGACTAAACCATACATGTAACAGGTCATCCGCCGAAGGGGGAGGGGGGTTGGGGTTCTGGCTGCCGGCCGGGGGGGTCTGAGCCAAAATTTTTGGGAGGGGGGTAGGGCACTAAAAAAAGTTTAAAAATCGAAAAAATCGCAAATTTTGGGCTAAAAATCGCCAAAAATCGCTAATTTGGGCCGAAATACAGCTAAAAAGTGCTGTTTTGCAGGCGATTTTGGCAATTTTTGTCTGAAATTGTAAAAAATTGCAAAAATTTGCTCAAAAATTTACTTGCCAGAAAAACCAGAGAGGGGGGTCGGCGAAATCGTCTCGAGGGGGGTGTCCCATCCGGGGGTCTGGCCTAAGTCGGGTGGGGGCAAACCCCCCCAGTTACATGTATGGACTAAACTATTGAAGTGTTTGCCGTATCTATGCAAGCAGACTAATTCCTCAACAGAGCGTGTTTGACTGCTGCCCAGCTCTGGAAAAAAGCATGCTGTTGAAATTCACCTAGTTTGTTCAATGACAGAGAAATCTTTACAGCTCGTAAGCGCGTATTTGACCGAAAAATACGTTTTGAAGTTCCTGCGCTTGCGCTGTATTTTGGAGCGATATTTTTCTGGAGAACGTTTTTTTTGGGTTTTTGAGAGTTAGAAGAAAAGTCAAGGAAAATCAATCGAGAGAATGTTAGAATTTTGTTGTATTAGTCTGCGTACTTGATTTGTTTTGCTATTAGTGAATTATTTGAAAAAGAATGGTCAAAAATAATTGAGCATCGCATGCATTGGGTAAAGTCTTATTAAGCAAACCGAATCTGTGTTTTAGTGTAGGGCATGCGGTTCGGCAAGGATTTGTCTGTGCGTATATAACAAAAAAGAAGCCTGCTGCTACTTTGCCAGCATCTTTACAGCTTCGACCGCTCGTTCATTGCATTAGTTTTGACGGAAAGTCAGGCTTGCTATCCAAGCGTGTGCTTGGATAAAGAACCGAACATGAGTCAGCTGTCTGTAATGTACGAGGTAGCGAGAGGCTGTGCCAATGCAGCCATAACAGCGTTTTACGGCACAGTGGTAGTGACTATCATCGTCTGTCGGGACGGATCACTGGAGGGCACTTTCTTCGCATTGTTTGCTTCTCTCGGAGTGGCCGATGTGCTTATGTTGCTCAAACCGCTCCTCTTCAGCGCTGTGCCAGCCATTCTGCGCACTTACTGGCCTGCTCTGGAGCAGTATCTAAACAATAGTGTAAGTTTCCGATGAGTTGAGTGGTGAACGCTTTGGGTATGCGGTGTGTGTACACATTAGACTCACATTTCCGGTGGGCTGAAGTGGACCAAAATTCGAAAAACCGATCATCTTTATTTTCCTTGTACAACATTTTCAAATCCATTTTAAAGGCACATTTTCCCGACCTGGGTTAAGCGCGCTAGAGTATGAAGTGAATGTGATGTGAGTACATTAAAAAAAGGTTTAAAGGTTTATTACAATGCACACGAACACCGGACAGACCAGTAAATAACCCATAAAGGGCCACATGCGAGGCAATCACCGGGGACGAACCCCCTACTATGTGTCTAACGCTGGGTGCATGGCAGGCAGAGTTGCTACCAGTACACCACAGACGCAGACGCATTTATGTAGCTGAACTGTACTGTAAGACTGTTTCTCTACATTGTGAACTTTAGTTGCTGGTATTTGTCTATGGGATGATAGCCTGGGGCGTTTACTATGCGCAAGTAGTTGGGTTGACGATGCTCAGCTTGAATCGTGTGACCAGTCTCTTGAAATTGACTGAAGAAACTAAGGTAAAAACTGTTGTTGAAATCTTTTATCTACATATTATGGTTTTTGTGGGCAGAATTTTCTCCAACTGTAAGATTTCTTGGTAAACTGATCTGATAGTATTTTGTTCAACCATAGCATGTCAATATGCTCACTACACTCTTCAGTAGTACTACTGGTTGGTAGCCATACATGTACTAGGGGGTTGCCCCTAGCTGGAAAGGCCAAACCCCCTTTACCCTACACCCGAGAAAGTTTAAGGGACCGTCCCCCCGACCCAAAAATGCAAGTACTAGTTGTGGCTACCGCTACTAACAGAAATCACTAATTTTTACCCTAAAATTCGCTTGAAAAGCCTTTGGGAACCGAATTTGGCGTTTCCACTGCTGATATTTAAGAGAAATCGGTGTTTTTGAAACCCCTTTTGTCATTTTTTGCTTGTTTTTAGCTCTAAAACGCTGTTTGGCAGCTTAAGAGTCAGTGTCTGAATCGATCGAGTCTTTGCCCTTTGCACTATTCAGACCCAAAGTTGAAAGTTTGGCGTAGAAGGCTGTAAGTTGGCACACTAATACTACTTGATGAGTTATTCGACTGCTGCTGAGGAATTCCCAATTCGACGCTCCACGCTCGAGATATAAGCCCGCGAAAATCGGCTTGCTTAACTATGGGACGAAAATTTCCAACTTGAATTTCTTTCTTACTGACAAGGGTTGGGACTTAAAAATTGGGGGTTTTAGGTAACTTTTCGAGTAGATTAAGTCCAAAATTGTTTTCGATAAAAAAAGTTTTTTTTCGTCCCCCTTTGGAGCCCCCAGCTCGACTGGAACCCCCCTAGATGCATTTTTTTATTTTAGAATTTCGTAGCGCTATTCAAGACCTACATTTTGGTATAAAATATTCAAGATTTGAGAGGTAGGTTTTTGAGAAAATTCACTTTGAATGTCCAAAACCTGGAAAAATCGCCAACTTTCAGTGTGCTCGGAAATGTCGCAAACGATTCCTAGCCTTTAAATCGTAACTGAGACCTAAAAATTGGGGCTTTTAGCTAACTTTTCGAGTAGATTATGAATTTTCAGTCCAAATTTTTTTGGATGAAAAAAATTTTTTTCGCCCCCCTTTGGAGCCCCCCAGCTCGACTGAAACCCCTAGACGGATTTTTTATTTTAGAATTTCGTAGCGCTATGCAAGACCTACACTTTGGTATAAAACATTCAAGATTTGAGAGGTACGTTTTCGAGAAAATTGACTTTGAATGTTCAAAAACCTGCTTTTTTGTCCCTATTGTCTGGCGTTTTTCTTCATTCAAAGTCAATTTTCTCGAAAACCTACCTCTCAAATCTTGAATATTTTAGAACAAAATGTAGCTCTTAAATAGCGCTACGAAATTCTAAGATAAAAAAATGCGTCTAGGGGGTTCCAGTCGAGCTGGGGCGCTCCAAAGGGGGCGAAAAAAATTTTTCATCGAAAACAATTTTTGACTGAAAATTCTTAATGTACTCGAAAAGTTAGCTAAAAGCCCCAATTTTTAAGTCCCAACCCTTGTCAGTAAGAAAGAAATTCAAGTTGGAAATTTTCGTCCCATAGTTAAGCAAGCCGATTTTCGCGGGCTTATATCTCGAGCGTGGAGTGTCGAATTGGGAATTCCTCAGCAGCAGTTGAATAACTCATCAAGTAGTATTAGTGTGCCAACTTACAGCCCTTTACGCCAAACTTTCAATTTTGGGTCTGAATACCAAGACTCGATCGAATCAGACACTGACTCTTAAGAGTCAGTCTCTGAACCGATCGAGTCTCATTCTTCAGACCCAAAATTGAAACTTTGGCGCAGGAAGTTGAAAGTTGGTGCACTGATACCCCTTGATAAGTTGTTAAACCACTTCAAAGGAATATCGAATTCGACGCTCCACGCTCGAGATATAAGCCCGCGAAAATCGGCTCTCTTAACTATGGGACCAAAATTTCAAACTCGCATTTCTAACTTACCAGTTGGAGTTTGAAGTTGAAAATTGTGGATTTTACATAACTTTTTGAGTACTTTAAGATACCGTAGTCCAATTTCACTTTTGAGGAAAACATTTTTTTTCGGCCTCATTTGGCGCCCCATAGCTCGTCTGCAACCCCCCCTAGTCATATCTTTTTATTTCAGATTATTGTAGCGCTATCAATTAGCTACGTTTTGGTATAAAATACGTCGAGCTAGCTGCCCGCGTTTTTGAGAAATGTGGCTTCAAAGTTGAAAAACCCCAGACTTTTGCATTATTTTTTGAGCATAAAATTTCCAACTCTGATTTCTAACCAACCAGTTGGAGTTTAAAGTTAAAAATTATAGCTTTTACACAACTTTTTGAGTACTTTAAGATTACATAGTCCAATTTCACTTTTGAGGAAAAAATTTTTTTTCGACCTCCTTTGGCGCCCCATAGCTCGTCTGCAACACCCCCTAGTCATATCTTTTTATTGCAGATTATTGTAGCGCTATCAATTAGCTACGTTTTGGTACAAAATACGTCGAGCCAGCTGCCCGCGTTTTTGAGAAATATGGCTTCAAATTTGAAAAACCCCGAATTTTTGCATTATTTTTTGTGCATAAAATTTATACTATATTTAATATTTCTCAAATAACGCGAGCAGCTGGCTCGACGTACTTTATACCAAAAGGTAGCTAATTGATAGCGCTACAATAATCTGTAATAAAAAGATATGACTAGGGGGTGTTGCAGACGAGCCATGGGGCGCCAAAGGAGGTCGAAAAAAATTTTTTGCTCAAAAGTGAAATTGGACTACGTAATCTTAAAGTAATCAAAAAGTTGTGTAAAAACTATAATTTTTAACTTCAAAGTCCTACTGGTAGGTTAGAAATCAGAGTTGGAAATTTTATGCACAAAAAATAATGCAAAAATTCGGGGTTTTTCAAATTTGAAGCCATGTTTCTCAAAAACGCGGGCAGCTGGTTCGACGTATTTTATACCAAAACGTAGCTAATTGATAGCGCTACAATAATCTGTAATAAAAAGATATGACTAGGGGGTGTTGCAGACGAGCCATGGGGCGCCAAAGGAGGTCGAAAAAAATTTTTTGCTCAAAAGTGAAATTGGACTACGTAATCTTAAAGTAATCAAAAAGTTGTGTAAAAACTATAATTTTTAACTTCAAAGTCCTACTGGTAGGTTAGAAATCAGAGTTGGAAATTTTATGCACAAAAAATAATGCAAAAATTCGGGGTTTTTCAAATTTGAAGCCATATTTCTCAAAAACGCGGGCAGCTGGCTCGACGTATTTTATACCAAAACGTAGCTAATTGATAGCGCTACAATAATCTGAAATAAAAAGATATGACTAGGGGGGTTTCCAGACGAGCTATGGGGCGCCAAAGGAGGCCGAAAAAAATTTTTTTCCTCAAAAGTGAAATTGGACTACGTAATCTTAAAGTAATCAAAAAGTTATGTAAAATCCACAATTTTCAACTTCAAACTCCAACTGGTAAGTTAGAAATGCGAGTTTGAAATTTTGGTCCCATAGTTAAGAGAGCCGATTTTCGCGGGCTTATATCTCGAGCGTGGAGCGTCGAATTCGATATTCCTTTGCAGTGGTTTAACAACTCATCAAGGGGTATCAGTGCACCAACTTTCAACTTCCTGCGCCAAAGTTTCAATTTTGGGTCTGAATAGGCCAAAGGGGCAAAACTCGATCGGTTCAGAGACTGACTCTTAAAATAGTTGATTTTTAGCGACCATACTGAAAACAAGACGGTTCTTCAAAATGAGTGTATAAAACTTTAGATAGTTTGATCGTTTTGAAGATCCTCTCAGTTTTAGAGGCAGAGACAGATTTTTTGGAAATTTTTTACAAAATTAGACCGGCAGCAGAGGAAAACGTCAGTAAACTTTTATTTGAAAAAACTGGGTGTGCAATTCTTTCAGATGCAGTTTTCTCTTTCAAACAAGTCTTGCTGACAGTAAGCTCTTCAGATAATTCTTTCAGATGATTTTCCCTTCCAATCCAAAGAATTCTGGCACTCTTTAGGCAAATCTTTCAAAAAGCAGCTTTCGCTTCCGAAGAATTCTGACACGATTTAGGCAAATCTTTCAAAAAGCAGCTTTCGCTTCCAAAGAATTCTGGCACTCTTTAGGCAATTCTTTCAAAAACCAGCTTTCGCTTCCGAAGAATCCTGGAACTCTTTAGGCAAATCTTTCAAAAAACAGCTTTCGCTTCCAAAGAATTCTGGCACTCCTTAGGCAATTCTTTCAAAAAGCAGCTTTCGCTTCCAAAGAATTCTGGCACTCTTTAGACAAATCTTTAAAAAAGCAGCTTTCGCTTCCGAAGAATTCTGACACGATTTAGTCAAATCTTTGAAAGCAGATTTCCTTTCCAAAGAATTCTGGCACTCTAGGCAAATCTTTCAAAGCAGATTTCCTTTCCAAAGAATTCAAGCACTCTTTAGGCAAATCTTCCAAAAAGCAGCTTTCGCTTCCAATGAATTCTGGCACTCTTTAGGCAATTCTTTCAAAAACCAGCTTTCGCTTCCGAAGAATTCTGGAACTCTTTAGGCAAATCTTTCAAAAAGCAGCTTTCGCTTCCAAAGAATTCTGGCACTCTTTAGGCAATTCTTTCAAAAACCAGCTTACGCTTCCAAAGAATTCTGGCACTCTTTAGGCAAATCTTTCAAAAAGCAGCTTTCGCTTCCAAATAATTCTGACACTCGTTAGGCAAATCTTTCAAAAAGCAGCTTTCGCTTCCAAATAATTCTGACACGATTTAGGCAAATCTTTCAAAAAGCAGTTTTCGCTTCCAAAAAATTCTGGCACTATTTAGGCAAATCTTTCAAAAGGAGTTTTCGCTTCCAAAGAATTCTGGCACTACTGTATTTAGGCAAGTCTTTAAAAAAAAGCAGCTTTCGCTTCCAAAGAATTCTGGCAATCTTTAGGCAAATCTTTCAAAAAGCAGCTTTCGCTTCCGAAAGAATTCTGGCACTCTTTAGACAAATCTTTCAAAAAGCAGCTTTCGCTTCTGAAGAATTCTGGCACTCTTTAGCCCAGTTCTGGCACTTTTTAGGCAAAGCAATTCTTGGTGAAGCATACATAGCAAAGGGCACTGAAATTGAGGAATTTCCACAGAAAGAAAAGTCATTAGGCATCTTTTTGAAATTTTGCAATTTTAGTACCCTTCAGGTACACGGGTCAACGGGTGCCCAAATGCACTAAATAAATGGACCAAAACATTATCATATTCTTATTCCTTCTATTTCTGTTTAAAAACCCCAACAACACTGCAGTCAGTAGTACATACGTATCTATATTACTGACACTCTTTCAAGCAATTATTTCTGATAGTAAAAGTTTCAGACCATGCTTTCAAAACGCTTTTTTCTCGTTTAAGCAATTGTTTCTTACAGTAACTCTTTAAGTAGTTCATTAAAAATCAGTTTTGTCTTTCAAACAATTCTATCAGACTGTAAACTCTTCAAATGTTCCTTTAAAAAGCAGCTATCAGTTGCAATTCAAAGTAAACTGTTGTCAGTTTTCGGGCCACAGAACCAGCACGACTTGGAGTTTTCGAGCCAAACTTTCGCAATAGGTACCCAGTTATCTTGTTAATACATCCTGAAAATCTGAGTCAAATTCACAGAGAAATGACTGAGAACGAACCGTTCGAGTAAACTCTCCTTCCTGCTGGAGTGTCTAAAGGTTAGCAACTTTACAACGAGCGAGCCGAACGGCGCCAAGAGCTCACGCTTTAAGATGCAATTGCATCCTACACGCTTAACGAAAAAACTAATCTTATACCGGCAGGTAAAAACGTGCTGAAAACGCATTTCCAGGCGTTTTGAAGCTTTTTGAAACTTGGGACCTCCCTCTTGGCGAAACCCCCCGCCCCTCGACCCCCACCTGAGAAAATCCCCTCCCCCCCTCCCCCAGGACGGCCCGGAGCTGTTATATGTATGCTGGTAGCCATTGGCTCGTTTAGACCTGGAGTGCAAAGATGACAAAGCTGGCCATCTTTGTGCAATGGATGTGCGTTCCAGTCATCTGCTTACCAATGGCTTTTCCTTGTTGCCGATTTATCTTCACTCCCAACCTTACTGTATACGCTAACTTCGAGAATTTTGATGTAGGTGTCGTTTTTATGAATATCGCTTGAATTTTGTTTGAATCTTGGTAATCATATGATTTTTCTAAAGTTAAATACAGGGTGTGCCAAAAAAACTAGCAGATTTTTCGTTGTAGCAACCGCAAATCTCAACCGATTTGAGTGAATCCTTTTTTAAATGAAAGATGAATATATCCTTAAAAGACTGCTGAAATTTTCATTAATGTACTCTGCTTAGTTCCTGAGATATTGGCTCTCAAATTCAAAACTGTGATTTTGGCAGTGAACAAGAGGGATTTTTTTTATTATTCTGCACTTCGTAATAAAACGGATTCCTGCTACTGCTAAGGGCTATTGTAGGCTTACTGGTGACACAGAAACTCGGTTTACTTCAACACTAAAGTATCATTAGCCCCAGCAGTAGGAATCTGCTTTATTATGAAATGCAACTGAATCGCTCTTGCTCTTTGCCAAAATCTGTTTCGACTTAGAATGCAAATATCTCAAGAACTAAACTGTAAATCTCAATAAAAATTGCACCAATCTTTGAAGAATTTATCAATCTTTCATTCAAAAAAGGATTCATTGAAATCGGTTTAAATTCATGGTTGCAAAAGTAAAAAATCTGCTGGGTTGTTCTTTATTACTCTTGTTCATTGCCAAAATCTCTGTTTTGACTTTGAGGACAAATATCTCAGGTACTAAGCAGGCTATCTTAATAACTCTTACGGGCAGACCGTGCACCAATTGGTGCACGCGACAATTTTTCATCACGCATTTGCCGATCAGCTTCGCACGGGTTCATCACGCAAAGCTGATCAGCTTCGCAAAATTTACAACTCGATCAGCTTCGCATTTGCGTTATGCGGCCAGCGCAGCGCAGCCATAACTCATTTTCATCACGCACTTTGTGTCGGCTGTATGCTACAGCGTTGCGCATTAGCTGGTATTTAAAGTGGCCGCCTGTAAAAAAATGCGTGATGAAAAACCTCATCACGCACCTGCGTGATGACTCTTTCCATCACGCAGCGTTTTCATCGGACAATTTTTTTCAGCTTCGCACGGGTTCATCATCACGCATTTTCCCGGCCAAAAATTCGAATTGGCTCATCGGACATTTGACGGCCCTGCGCGAGAGGGATAAGCGTTGCATCAATCTTTCAAGAATCTATTTATCTTTCATTCTGAATAGGATTCATTCAAATCGGTTGAGATTTGCGGTTGCTACAGGAAAAAATCTGCTGGGTTGTATTTTTTTGGCACACCCTGTATATTGCCTGTAACGTTTTATTTTCTGTCCGTACTGTTGACCAACATTTACAGGTCATGATGGCTTACTACAAATTCAGCGCTTACTTGGAATCTGGATTCTTTGCCCCTCTGTTGATTATCTTTCACTTGATCATGATTTACAAGGTGAGCACTTCTGGTACCCTGCACCTTTCTGTCCAATACATAGGAGCTCCTCCAATGCAGAGGAAAGAGAAATTAAATAAGGAGTCGAGTTTGAGCTCTCATAATTAAGGGGAGCTGGCTAGGAATTGGAATGCCTATAAAATCGAGATTTTGACACAATTGTAATTTTGACTCCAATATAGGCCATTTGTTTCCTACTGTATTAGCAAATTTTGTCTTTCACCTTTCTTTTAATTATTTCAAAAGTGTGACACATTGCTGCTGTGCTGTGTCCTATGTATAGGATGTGTGTGCGTTGAAGGTGAAACAGCATTCGACAGCGGTGGCTGTGCTTGGCAATCAGAGCCTGAACATCATGAAAACAGAAGTGAAGTTCGCGGTTTTGGGAGGAGTGTTGTGCGGGCTGTATCTGTTTCTGGTGCTCAACTGGCAGCTGCTCTATATATACGGCAACTTCTTCAACGCTTTCCACAACAGTTTTGTCTTTTTCGTTCAGTTTCTTTTCGCTACTGCTAACCCCTTCTTGTTGCTTATATTCTCGCCCAACTTCCGAACTACATACTGGAAGAGAATGACTTGTAAATCGCAGTGAGGGGGGAATTTCGGTTAGGGAGGTAATGAAACACGGTTTTAGGGATGGGCAACGTAAATTAAACTCAGCAAATTACGTAACATGTCAATTCTTTTTTCAGTGATTTCAAGAGTCAGTCGCTAAATCGATCGAATCTTGGTACAAGTTAAAAAATCAAACTTTTGTATAGAGAGCTCTGCCTTATTAGTTAGGTTAAACCTGCATGTGAGTTTAGGGACTTGGTGTTTGGTTCCGGCGAGATTACAGACAGCCAACCTAAAATCATCAGCTCATTTGCTTAATAAAGACGTAGTAAGCAAAACTTTCAACTCTAATTTCTAACTTCCTGATGAGATGAGAGACTTCAATCAAAATTGGGGCTTTTATGTCTCTTTTAGAGCAGTTCAAGACTATTTCATCATAATAGTTTTCGACAAAAACCCTTTATGGGACCCCATAGTTCGTTTGGAACTGTTAGAGACAGTTTTTATTTCATATTTAATCATGATAATAATCAGTCACGGTGGCGCAGGATAACGTGGGCAAATATATGCCTACTTCATTTGTATACATATGTATTGTACGTACATATATGTATATATACAAATGCACATTAGTTTGGATATGTATATGTATACATATACAAACAAAATTTCAATATTGCATATTTTTGTATATTTGTATATTAAGAATATTATAAATTTTCTGCTGGAAAGCATGATTTCAGCAAACCAGGTGGGTTACCGGTACCATGACGGGTGTCATTGTCATATGGCAGGGCGTTGTAGGGCTAGCCAACGTGAAATATTCTCAAATTGCGCTAACTTTATGAATGGCTGGACGGGTTTATCTGAAAAAATAATAACACGTTTAAAACTGGGACGAAACGAAAAAGGAAACGGATTAGCATTAATCAATTGGTGAGCATTACACTGCGCCACTGTGGTCAGCTATATTTTGATACAGAATATTTTGTTTGTTTGTTTGTCTGTTTTGTTTGTTTGTTTGTTTGTTTGTTTGTTTGTCTGTTTTGTTTGTTTGTTTGTTTGTTTGTTTGTTTGTTTGTTTGTTTGTTTGTTTGTTTGTTTGTTTGGTCAGCTATATTTTGATACAGAATATTTTGTTTGTTTGTTTGTTTGTTTGTTTGTTTGTTTGTTTGTTTGTTTGTTTGTTTGTTTGTTTGTTTGTTTAGATTCCACTGTCCTTTCGGACAGCTCAGAACACCGGGCGCTCTTATTAGAGCCTTTCAATGGAGTGCCCTGTCTACAAACAACCCTCCCCTTTGCTGTCATAAAGTGACCTGAAATTCGTGTGAAATGCGCTTGCGAATGGCGACAGTGATAAAATTCTCTAGTTTTGCAGTATATGAAATTTCTATTCCAGATTTTGAGCTGGCTAATCGACGTTGAAGCTTAATCTGTATATCAAAAGTATTTTCAATTCTGACTACTTTCGAAATATTTCTGAAACCTACATTTCTGAAACCCTTTGTAATTTGGGTTTGAAAGTAATCCTAAAACCCTATAAATTAATAAAAAATAGCTTGTAAATTATAAGGAAACGGTTGTTTTTACTTGTCTAGATAAAATTGTACTTCTACTGCGTTCTGATCCCAAACAGAGTTAATGACATCAGAAATTCGTTGAAATAGCTCATAAATAATAGGAAATTGGTTGTATAAGTGCATCTAAAAAGTTCCTTTGGCTACTTGTAGATCGTTGCTACATGCTTTCAGCTAACAGTTGGCATTAGATCTAGCACTGGAAATGTAAAGGATTACATTTGACAAACAGCAACTATTCATTTCCAAATCACACATTATATAGTTTGTTTTCTATTCTCATCATATATACAGGGTGTGCCAAAAAAAAACAACCCAGCAGATTTTTCGCTGTAGCAACAGCAAATCTCAACCGATTTGAATGAATCCTTTTTTAAATGAAAGATAAATAAATTCTTGAAGGACTGATGTAACGTTTATTAATGTACTCTGCTTAGTTCCTGAGATATTCACTCTCAAAATCAAAACTGTGATTTTGGCAGTGAACAAGAGGGAATTTTTTATTTTCCGCTGCACTTCGTAATAAAACGGATTCCTGCTACTGTTGAGGGCTATTGGAGGCTTTACTGGTGACACATAAACTCGGTTCACTTCAACAGTAAAGTGTCATTAGCCCCAGCAGTAGGAATCTGCTTTATTATGAAGTGCAACGGAATCGCTCTTGTTCTTTGCCAAAATCTGTTTCTGATTTTGAGAGCAAATATCTCAAGAACTAAGCAGTGAATCTCAATAAAAATTGCACCAATTTTTGAAGAATTTATCAATCTTTCATTCAAAAAAGGATTCATTCAAATCGGTTAAGATTCATGGTTGCAAAAGTAAACAATCTGCTGGGTTGTGTTTATCACTCTTGTTCACTGCCAAAATCTCTGTTTTGACTTTGAGGGCAAATATCTCAGGAACTAAGCAGGCTATCTTAATAATCGTTACATCAATCTTTCAAGAATTTATTTATCTTTCATTTAAAAAAGGATTCATTCAAATCGGTTGAGATTTGCGGTTGCTACAGCAAAAACTCTGCTGGGTTGTTTTTTTTTGGCACACCCTGTATATACTGTATACTGTATATATTATTTCCTGTTTGGTTGAACAATCTTGCTCTGTCTTTGGTGCAGCAGTCCTTAGTTTAACTATCGAAAACATCGCTTTTTGCAGTAAATCGTACCTAATTAAGAGTCGTTCTCTGGTCAGATCGCGTTTTGGTCCTTTGCCCTATTCAAACCCAAAATTGAAACTTTGAGCTAGAGAGCTGTAAGTTGGTACACTAATAGATACTTATGAGTTATCTTTCAGCTGCAAAGGATTAATGGATCTGACGCTCCTGTCCTGAGATATAGCCTTCCGAAAATCGGTCTGCTTAACTATGGGACCAAAATTTCAAACTCGAATTTCTCGCTTCATACTCGGAATTCGGACCTAAAAATTGGGGGTTTTAGAGTACTTTTAGACTGCTTTGGGGCCGTCCATAAACTACGACGTTCAAAAATTCAAAATTTTGCACCCCCAACCCCCTCCGACGTTTACCGACGTTTTCATCTTCACCCCCCATAAAAATTACGACGTTTGGGAGGACCCCCCCCCGAAAAAAATTTTTCGAATTTTCGTTCAAAATCTGAAGCTGCTTTTCTGACTGCGTAATCACAAATGAATAATAGAAAAATTTATGCCTGTGCACAAACGTATTTACCAGTTAGTTTCACCAATCTTTCAAGAATTTATTTAACTTTCAGTTTAAAATGAGTCATTCAAATCGGTTGAGATTTGCGGTTGCCACAGTAAAAAATCTGCTGGGTTGTTTTAATCACTCTTGTTCATTGCCAAAATCAGTGTTTCAAATTTGAGGGCAAATATCTCGAGAACCAAGCAGAGCATCTTAACGGAAACTCTACCAATCGATAATTTATTTGTCTTTCATTCAAAAAAGATTTATTCAAATCGGTTGGGATTTACGGTTGCTACAGTAAAAAATCTGCTGGGTTGTTTTTTGCACACCCTGTACAAATCACGCTAACATACTGTATGTTGTACAACTACAAAAATGTGTCAAAAACCGTTTGACTTTCTCTGCATTCTTGCTTATTCTGCAATCGTAAAACCTTCCCAAAAAAGGCCAAAAATACGTCAACGTTTTGACTCAACCCCCCACCCCCCTCCGACGTTCAGCGACGTTTTTCGGGGTACCCCCACCCCCCCTCTCTGAACGTCGTAGTTTATGGACGGCCCCGGGGCCGTCCATAAACTACGACGTTCAGATAGGGGTGGTGGGGTTACCCCGAAAAACGTCGCTGAACGTCGCAGGGGGGGGGTGGGGGGTTGAGTCAAAACGTTGACGTATTTCTGGCCTTTTTGGCAAGATTTAACGATTGCAGAACAAACAAGAAGGGATAGAAAGTCAAACGTTTTTGACACATTTTATAGTTTTACAGCATCACCTCATGCTACAGTATGTTAGCATGATTTCTAAAATTGAAAGACGAATCTGTCCGACGTGTGGACTGTATTTCCCTTCGATCAAAGCTGTCGGGCGTCATAAAGCTGCTTTACACAACCGAACGAAAGTTTCTGTTGAGATAGAAATTGAATGTGTGTCTGACTTGGATTCATCAGACTTGTCGGTGCCCTCTGATGCTGCTGAGGAACCGATGCACATCTTGACTCAGGAAGAACTGCATGAATGTCGAAATATTTTTGAGATATTTCAATGAATCATTGTTTCCCCACATGCACAAGTGGATTGTTGCCTAGTGCTGCCTCTTTCAAGATTTGTTGTGGTGCCGACTGTTACTAAATATGTGCACAGATTTTTCTATTGTACCATTGCATTTAGGCAGTCAGAAGCAGCTGCAGATTCTGAACGAAAATTTTATTTCGGGGGGGGGGGGGGGGGGGTGCCACCCAAACGTCGTATTTTTAGGGGGGTCATGATGAAAACGTCGCTGAACGTCGGAGGGGGGGTGGGGGTGAAAAATTTTGAAATTTTGAACGTTGTAGTTTATGGACGGCCCCTTTAAGAAACTTTCGTCAAATTTTCGTTTTCAGAAAAAAAATTTTTTTTCGCCCCCTTTGCGCCCCCCTAGCTCGTCTGGAACCCCCCTACCCAGTTTTTTTTATTTCAGAAAAATGTTGCGCTATCAATTACCTACCGTTTGGTGTGAAGCATTGTTTGCTCAGACCCGAAAAACGTGAGAAAATTGAGATCAAACATGTCCCGGTCGCAAAATTTTCGCATTTTTCTCAGGTCAAATATTTCCAAGTCCGGTTTTCCACCTACTAGTACGAATTCGGACTTAAAAATTGGGGGTTTAGAGTACTTTTAAACTGCTTTAAGAAATTTTTGTCAAATTTTCGTTTTCAAAAAAAAAAATTTTTTTTCGCCCCCTTTGCGCCCTCCTAGCTCGTCTGGAACCATACATGTCGCTGGGTTTTTCCGTGGGGGGGACCTTTTTGAAATCCCAAATAGGGTTTTGGGACCAAGTCCAAAGTGGGTTTTGCGACCTTTTTTTGGGGTCCAAAAGTGGGTTTTGTCGACCTTTTTTTGGGGTAAAAAGCGGGTTTTGTCGACCTTTTTTAGGGATTCTGGGGCGAAAAATGGCTTCAAAACCCTATTTGGACCGAAAAAAGCCTTAAAACCCTGTTTTTGCATTAAAAATGCCTTAAAAACCCTGTTACGGTTGAAAAAAATGCCTTAAAAACCGAATATTGAAGCAACGAATGTAATAAAAAGCTGTTTTGCGCTCAAAATACGTATTGAATATGAGTTTCAGCGATAAAATACAGATTGAAATGCGTTATATTGACTAAAAATAGTTCAGAGAACCCTAATATCGATTCTGAGGCACGCGCAAAACCCTGTTTTGACTTATAAGATTACTAAAAAACCCTATTTAGTGATTTGAATGCAGTTCTTAAACCCTGTTTAGGGTTTCTAATCAACCTAAAAACCCTCTCTAGGCTTTCTAGCCAGTGCTAAAACCCTGTTTAGACTTTCAAAGTAATCTAAAAACCCTAATCAGGCTTTGAAAGTAACCTGAAAAACCCTAATCAGGCTTTGAAAGTAACCTAAAAACCCTACTCAGGGTTTCAAAGTAGCGTAAAAACCCTGTTTAGGGCTTCAAAGTAGCCTAAAAACCCTGTTTAGGGTTTCAAAGTAGCCTAAAAACCCTAATCAGGGTTTGAAAGTAACCTGAATACCCTAATCAGGGTTTGAAAGTAACCTAAAAACCCTGTTTAGGGTTTCAAAGTAGCCTAAAAACCCTGTTTAGGGTTTCAAAGTAGCCTAAAAACCCTAATCAGGGTTTGAAAGTAACCTGAAAACCCTAATCAGGGTTTAAAAGTAACCTGAAAACCCTAATCAGGGTTTCAAAGCAGCCTAAAAACCCCAATCAGGGTTTAAAAGTAACCTGAAAACACTAATCAGGGATTCAAAGCAGCCTAAAAACCCTAATCAGGGTTTAAAAGTAACCTGAAAACCCTAATCAGGGTTTAAAAGTAACCTAAAAACCCTAAACAGGGTTTCTAAGCAGTCTAAAAACCCTATTTAGGATTTCTAAGCCTGACAAAACCCTGTTTTGGGTTGTATGGTAGCCGAAAACCCAATTTTGTGCTGCAGAATGTATTGTCTGGGCTAAAATTTTCTTTACTTTGGAATCCAGAAGTGGGTTTTCAGGTCCCCCCCAAAAATCCGCTGGGGGGGGGGACTTTTGCCGAAAAATCGGGCTTGGGGGGCCGGCCCCCCCTTTACCCCCCCCCCCCCAACGACATGTATGTCTGGAACCCCCCAACCCAGTTTTTTTTATTTCAGAAAAATGTTGCGCTATCAATTACCTACCGTTTGGTGTGAAGCATTGTTTGCTCAGACCCGAAAAACGTGAGAAAATTGAGGTCAAACATGTCCCGGTCGCAAAATTTTCGCACTTTTCTCAGGTCAAATATTTCCAAGTCCGGTTTTCCACCTACTAGTACGAATTCGGACTTAAAAATTGGGGGTTTTAGAGTACTTTTAGACTGCTTTAAGAAATTTTTGTCAAATTTTCGTTTTCAGAAAAAAAAATTTTTTTCGCCCCCCTTTGCGCCCCCCTAGCTCGTCTGGAACCGCCAAAACTGGGTTGGGGGTTCCAGACGAGCTAGGGGGCGCAAAGGGGGCGAAAAAAAATTTTTTTTTCTGAAAACGAAAATTTGACGAAAGTTTCTTAAAGCAGTCTAAAAGTACTCTAAAACCCCCAATTTTTAGGTCCGAATTCCGAGTATGAAGCGAGAAATTCGAGTTTGAAATTTTGGTCCCATAGTTAAGCAAACCGATTTTCGGAAGGCTATATCTCAGGACAGGAGCGTCAGATCCACTAATCCTTTGCAGCTGAAAGATAACTCATAAGTATGTATTAGTGTGCCAACTTACAGCTCTCTAGCTCAAACTTTCAATTTTGGGGTCTGAATACTGAAACTCGATCGGTTCAGAGAACGACTCTTAATTTAGTAAAACTCAGTCGGTATAACTGGAAAAACTCGATTAATTGAGAAATAGTGTTTCCGATCAAATTAAAATTAAATAACAAAATTAAATTGTTTTGGCCAAAATCACGAAGTAAATAGCAATTTAATAACAAATTAAATTTCTTGCGATGACTGACAAACAAATTAAAATTATATTAAATTTCGTAAAATTGGCCTAGAAATTTGATATCAATTTGATATAAATTTGCTTGGTTTGGCAGCTTCACTAACCAAAGTCTGGCTACAAAACAAGAAGTTCAGTCCAAAGATGACCTTGTTCATGCCTATAGCAAAGATATCAACTCATTAAATGCTAATTTGTACACCATTTGTCGCCATCTGTAGAAAGGTCAACTCAGTTTGGATGGACACGACCCAGGTTTTGAGCTGTTTCCTAAGGAATTGAGTATTGATTTTAGTAAATTTATATTTAATTCATATCAAAGAACATATTTGTATCAAATTAAATTTCAGCATTTGGGTACCAAGCAAATTAATAGCAAGTTATTTTCTTCGGAAGGTAGAGCAAGCAATTTAATAGTTATTTAATTTCAAATTAAATTTACTCGGAAACACTATTGAGAAACTCGGTTTAGTTCAGTTAACTCAGAACTCGAGCGGAAAAACTCAGCCAAAAATAGCTAATTTATGTCATTTTCAGCTGAAAATGTACTTTTATTATGAATAATAGGCCAGACTAGGTCAAGACTGTTTGAAAAACTACAGAAAAGACCATCGACGGCTGATAGGTTCAAATGAAGTCAGAAAGGTGGCTAGCATTTCTGACCAGGCGAATCTACGTAGCAGGCTGAGTTTATGCTTGTGTGCACATGCTACATATTTGGCCCACGTCACAGGGAAAACGACTCTTTACAGACGGTTAACGCGATCTGCTAACGCGCGTTAGCAAATCACATAATAAGATCGCGTTTAACGCATCAGCGATGTGCTAACGCGCCCGGGCGCCTCTCACTGCTGAGAAGTTAAACGCGATCTGCTAACGCGCGTTAGCAGATCGTCGGAAACAATCGCGTTAGCACATCGCGTTAGCCGTATGGAAAGAGTCGTTTTCCCTGTGCATCCGGTTTTTGCAGTGCTTAAGCAGAAGCGTGTTTAACGTATTAGCGATGTGCTAACGCGATCTTAAAACGCGGACCGCGTTACGATAGTTAAACGCGATGACAAGACGCAGCTAATGCGGTTACAAGACGCAGCTAACGCGATGACAAGACGCAGCTAGCGCGGTTACAAGACGCAGCTAACGCGATCTGCTAACGCGCGTTAGCAGATCGCGTTAGCCGTATGGAAAGAGTCGTTTTCCCTGTGGCACCGGTTTCCAAAAAAACAAAAAGAAGCCCTAGATACGCATCTGTATAGGCTACACACCAGAGGCCCTGTTTTCCAAAACAAAAAGAACCCCTAGATACGCATCTGTATAGGCTACACACCGGAGGCTGCCGGACCTTGTGTCTCTTCCTGCTCTATAGCAGTTGGCTACTCCTAGTCCGAAAGAACAAAAAGTTACAACAACAACAACAAAAAGAACCCCTTGATACGCATCAGTATAGGCTACACACTGGAGGCCCTGTTTTCCAAAACAAAAAGAACCCCTTGATACGCATCAGTATAGGCTACACACCGGAGGCCCTGTTTTCCAAAACAAAAAGAACCCCTTGATACGCATCAGTATAGGCTACACACACACTAGAAGCCCTGTTTTCCAAAACAAAAAGAACCCCTTGATACGCATCAGTATAGGCTACACACACACTAGAAGCCCTGTTTTCCAAAACAAAAAGAACCCCTTGATATGCATCAGTATACGCTACACACTGGAGGCCCTGTTTTCCAAAACTAAAACTGGCACCGGGTACAAGATCTAGCTGAACGTTAGCAAAAATGGAATGTAACGCAACCATTAATGCAATGCGGACTGCTGAAACCCATATACTGTAGACAAACTAGTTCAGAACGATGGGGTGTTCGCGAAAGTTACTACGTGGCCATAATCCAACTAAAATGATTAATTCGGTTTCGATTGTGTCTCAGCAAGTGTTGGTGACTTTTTGCATCTAATTCAAACTTCGCGAGGACCCGTTTCTGACACACTGACAAAAGAACACAGAATTAGTGAAAATGCACTCAAGAAAGTGTGTCTAGTCTGCTGGATGTTGGCAACATGAAAAGAGCAATGGTGGTGCTGCTGATGCACTATTTGGCTCCTTTGCAACTCTCACAACTGGCCTGTATGTTAATTATTAGGCCATATTATTCACAACCAGCTTGATTTGTGAGATAACCCCTACACCTGTTTGGGGCTGATGGGCACATGTCATTGTTACATTGTTTAGTTTGTTTTTAGATGCTTGTGTACCGCCAGCTCCAAGTGTACCGTCGGTGCAAGGAATACCAAGTTTAGGTACAGTAAGGTCTTTGAATTGACCCATGTGTTGCAGCTAAAACTAAACTGTAGAACAACTCGGAGGAACAGCCAGAATCGACACACAGCAGCCTGTTCTGCCCTATCCAGGTATCTCAGAATTACAGTAAAGATGCGGTCAGGTCAAAATTTTCGGAAAATAATCGGCCGCCGGACCGAAGTGAGGCAAATTGGACATTTTTGAGCTTTTTCAAAATATTTTCCTTATTCAGAATCAGTTCTGATCTGAACACATACTGTACATCCGTAATTTATTTACAAAATCAAAGAAAACCTGGTCGAAAATTCATAAATTTGTCAAAATGTTCGAGGATAACCTTTAAAACACAACTATTATGAACTGTGCTGAAATGACAAGAAAATACACTAAAAGTGCCCTCTGTTATTATATTTTTTAGAAATTCGGGTCACCCCGGCCATGCTGTCCCGAAACTGTGCTCGGGCGGGCCGGCCCGTCCACGTCTCTACTTAGAATGAACCTTTCAATCTTGCATAACTCTGTATCTAATCGAAATGTCGAATTAAAGCAGGCAAACAAGTTCCCATCCAACGAGACACTGACCTGTTCTGTGACAATTGGAGTTATCCCATGTGTCGCTGGTTCAACCAACCAAATGGACCGCAAGGCGACCAGTTGGACTTCGGTCGTGCACTGGGAAAGTGGGACCCTAAAATTGGAAAAGCTGCCTTCGATACTGATCAGTTGCCTGGTATGAACACCTGCCAGTCTCAGCCATACATCTAACAGGTCAGGGGATGGGGCTCAGCCTGCCCAAGGGGGAGGGTGTTGGGGCTTCTCAGCCCAAATTTTAGAGGGGGGTTGGGTAAAAAAAGAACGTTCAAAAATGCCAAGAAAACCGTAATTTTTGGTTAAAATTCATAAAAAATCGCAAATTTTGTCTTAAATCATACATGGGTCACGGGGGTTGCCCACCTCCAACTTGTGCTCGACCCCGAAACCACCCCACCCACCCACCTGAAGCAGACTTTTTTTCTGGCTGGACCCGTAGACGAAAACGGCCGCGCGCGACCCCTAAATCAAATCAGTAGGCCGACCCCACAGATTTTCGGATTTTTTTGACTACCCCGCCCATTTTTTTCAGCTTCTGTATGGCTCAAATACAGCTAAAAGTGCAATTTTACAGGCGATTTTAGCAATTTTAGTGCCTGAAATCCTAAAACATTGCAAAATTATTTGCAATAAAATCTGTGGGGTCGGAAAGATCGACTCAGTGGAGGCATTCGATGGTCTGACCTAAGTTTGGTGGTAAGCAGACCTCCTCACCGCTCTCTTGCTACTGTATATGTTAGGGCTCGGCAGTCGGCCATGCTGGGTACGCAAATGGAAAATATAAGTGTACCACTCGCTTAGAACAAGGAAAACCCAATTTTTAATCTACACACTTGGTGTTTCAGCAGAACCGTGGATAATTGCGGGTTCCTCTGCTAAGCTGCCAAGTGAAGACTCGGCTCTACTGGTCAGCGACCCGATCACCTGTCAGGAAGGCGATGGAGAACTGTCGTTCCAGTAAGTGGCAAAGGTGAGGTTGATGCGCGTGTTCAGCTCCTTGCTTAGACTGTGGCGCAGTCCAGGAACAGCGGTGCGAGTCTGCACGCGACTTGTTGGCAGGAAAGAACTGGACTTCTGCAGCAACCACCTCAGCCCCAGTCCGCCTGGCCCTGCCAAGGTCACTGTTCCAGGCTCGATTCTTGAACCATTCCAGGTACGGTGCTGCAACTACTGTATATGTATAGTGCCCTTCTCTCTCAATTTTCCCGATATCAAATCGATCCTACATGTGCATGGGGGTGCCCAGGGGGACAAGGGGAACGAAAATAGAAATCTTCCAAACGTTGCTATGTAGAGGCCGCTAGAAAGCCTCCAGGTGCGTTTTTAAGCTACAGAAATCAATTTTGGCAACTACGCACCGTTCCTCCAGGTAACTACGCACCAAACCCAAAATTTGTTCAAATTTTCCTAGAATGGAAAATTTCAATTTTTTTACAATGTTTCTGTGAGAAAAGTTGTTTTTTTGGAATTTTTTGTCGAAAATTTGATTTTTACTGCAACTTTTTGAATTTAAACCGAAAATTTCGTATTTTTTAGCCAAAACTTTGGGCAAAAATTTAAAGTTCCCGCCAAAATTTGCACCTATGTACATACATGGGCCGGAAAAATCCGGAGGAGGGTGGGGGGGTTGAGACCTCGGGGAGGGGTCCCCCGAAAAAAGGCCAAAAAACGCCGATTTTGCCTTAAATAAGCGAAATTTTCCTCCCTCCGGGAGGGGGGCGTGGGTGGCCGAGGGGGGTATGGCCGGCCGAGGGGGAGGGGTATACCCCCCTTACCCCCCGGCCCATGTATGCCTATGTACTGTATATCCCGGCAACTACGCACGGAGACCTGGCAGTCCCCCCCTGAGCCGCTGACCATGCACATGTATGAAATCGATTATTTTCCTATCCCCAAAAACTACTCTCTTCCTTTTATGAAAGTGTGGTGAACCTATCAAATATGCACATGTAACAGGTCTGGTCAGGCTCCAAAAAGGAGGGGGTGGCACGCAAGCTTCATACTAGTTCCAATTTACAAGTACAGTATCAAGAATCGCCAAAACTACAGTATATTGCCAGCCAGAATCGCTGACTGGAAAACTCTCTCGACGAATTTTCGATCCACGCACTCCGATTTCTGAGATGTATTTTTACTGGGCCAGCGTCTTCAATATTTTAACAATTTTAGATAATCGGAATTGGTGTAAACCAGCTATTTTAGCTCTGCCTATTTACTGTGTATGCCCAGATTCGCATTTTCAACTTTGAGGTATTTTTATTCTCTACGGCCCAAGCTCCTGAATTTAGGCCAGCCCCCTTCCGAGTCTTAGACCCCAGCCCCCTTCGGCGAATGAGCTATACATGCATGGTTTTGGCCCTTGCGAGGGGGATGCCCCGGTTACATGTATAGTAACGGCGCAAAGAAACCGGAAAACGCACGCAACATTTGTGTTCACCTGCTCTTGCGTTCGTGATGTGCGTTCACCGTGTTGTGCTGTTGCGGTCGAACACAAAGGTGATTGTTGTAGGTGGACAGAGTTTCAGATCGTCGTACAAGCGTATCGGTTCAGTTTTGATGATTTTGGACGACAAGGAGGTGCTGTTGCACTGGACAGAATCAGCTACAGAGCCACCGGCGTGGCCACGTGTCGCGAGCAATCAGTAAACTTGCCCTACTTTCTGAGTAACCTTGTCCAAGCAACTGGCACGGCGGGGCAAAACAAAGCCATGAAACGATGTTGCGTATGAACAGACATTGGCTAGCATTTCGGCTGACGGGGTGGTAATTTTTCAAATCCTGAGGGGGCTATTATATAAAGGGGGTAGCGGCGGGTGATGGGGTTGAGGGGATGGTAAGCCAAAAAGTCCGATTTTTTTCTTTAAATCAAGGTTTTTAGACATATTTTTCGCTAAAATTGGTTAAAATAAGCTAATCTGAGCTCATTCACACCTAATTTAGGCATACTTTCATGATAATTTTCAGTACAAAATTCTTCCTGAAAATTCCTTACGGGGGTAGCTCAAGCCTCAGGGAGTCAACCCCCCTCAGCCCCCCTTTATCCATGTCTGCGTACTATGAAGCCAAATTCGGATTAAAAACCAAAAACAGTAGCTACTTCTAGTAGCTAAAACTCCATAGATTAAACTTCAAGTGAATAGCTGTATTAAAACGTTATTGGAAAGCTTTCCTCCTGACGCATGAAAGGATTATCCGTTTTTAAAGTGGCTTTTAGCATTTGCGAAAACCGGCAATACATACTATTTATCATATATGTAACAGGCTGTCCGCCGAAGGGTGGAGGGTTTGGTGGCTAGGCCACTGGATTGAGACCAAATTTCGTGAAGGGGTAAAGTACAAATAAGGCTAAAAAAATCGCTAAAAAGTGCCAGTATTGATTCTCAGATCGCTGTTTTACAGGCAATTTTAGCGATTTTCAAGCCTGAACTGTAAAATAATGCAAAAATTGACCAAACTTCGTGTTCCAGAAAAACCGGAGCGGGTAGAAAAATCGTCTCGATGCTCCGGTCCATGTGGGGCAAATCCCCTGTTTACATGTATGGTTTATATGCCAGGATTTTTATGCAAAATTCCATTTTATCAGAAAAATAAGTATTCTACATATTGCTCTGTCTGATATTTTTCCGGCTATGCATACATGTAACAGCTCCGGGCAGACCTGGAGGGTGGGGGTTGGGGGTTTCCTCAGGTGGGAGTCGAGGGGGTTTCGTCCAGAGGGGGTCCATAATTTCAAAAAGCTCCAAAACGCCTGGAAATGCGTTTTTATTTAGCACGTTTTTTTTCAGTAAGGACGCTAAAAATCGCTATTTTAAGCTGCCAAATAGCGTTTTAGAGCTAAAAACAAGCAAAAACTGACATAAAGGGCTTCCAAAAACCCGATTTCTCTTAAATATCAGCGTTGGAAACGCCAAATTCGGTTTCCAAAAGCGTTTCAAGCGAATTTTAGCGTGTAAATAAATAGATCTGGGCCAGTTTGTTAGTACTACGTATAGGCACTACTGGTACTTGTATTTTTGGGTTGGGGTCCTTAACCTGTCTAGGGGGGGTGAGGGGGGGTTTGGCCTTTCGAGCAGGGGTAACTCCCCAGACCCCCTAGTACAACATGTATGCGGCTATGTACATAAGTTTGTTCTATGTCATCATTGTAAGACTGAAGAGCAATTTTTAGAATAACAAGAACAGAAAAGACATTGAAGCTTGTCGAATAGTAACATGCGATTTCGACAATGGTAAGGCAGAATTTTGAGACTACAGCAACGTTTTCAAGGTCTCTTTGGAAGAGGTTTGTGAACATCGCCAACTGGGGTAGGTAGTTTGGTTGGCAAAAGTTCGTTGAACAAGTTTCCGTACATAGGCACCAACCAAACGCTAAAATGATAATTCACTTTCAAACAGTTTTTATTTCTACAGTTTTAGTTTTTTTAAAACTCTTAAAAGAGTCAGTAATACTATAAAAAAATTTCTTGGCAACGATTCGATTGACAGACAACTACGTACATTGTAAAGCCTTTTTTCCTCTATTACGGGGTGGTCTTTTTGAAACAAAAGTAACAGGAGTAAATGGTCTGTCTCTAGACTCTACAAACCCTGAAATAATTTTCCCATCTTACCTCCTATTTTCAGTCAATTTTTGGGCCAATTTTTTGCAATCTGTTACAATTTCAAACACTGAAACAGCCTGTAAAACAGACATCGTTTGCTGTACAAAAGGGTCGGAAAATGTTGAAGGCCATACATGTAACATGTCATCCGCGGAAGGGGAGGGGGGGTTGGGGTCTGGAGCCGGCCGGGGGTCTGAGCCCAAATTTCGGGAGGGGGGTTGGGCACTAAAAACGCTCAAAAATCTAAGAAAATTGCAATTTTTGGGCAAAAAATCGCTAATTTGGACAGAAATACTGCTAAAAAGTGCTGTTTCACACTCGATTTTGGAAATTTTTGTTTCTGAAATTGCCAAAAATCGCAAAAATTTGCTCAAACAATTACTTGCCAGAAAAATCGGAGGGGGTCGGGAAAATCGTCTCGGCGGGGGGCTCTGGCCTAAGTCCCTAAGTCCGGTGGGGGCAGACCCCCAGTTACATTTATGTTGAAGGCAGCAAAATGCGTATAATCAAAAGAGTGCAGAGCGAATTTTCAGGAAAATGCATGGATAAGCTGTCTGGAGACTGGAGACTGGAAAAAGGAGCGGTCGGGATCAGACACACAGGAATCAGAAAGGAGCACAGTAATATGCATACTTGATTGAGATCATTTACACGAAAAGTTCACATATCGCATCGCATGTTGCACTACATTGGCCGGAATAGGAGTCGGTTTTATATGAGTTTGGGATTAGAGTATTGCACATGTAAGGCTGTTGTTGTTGTTTGACTAAAACCTTTTTCTTCCAGCGGGACGGTATGGCGTAGCGCAAGGGCCAGGCGACAGGAAGTTGTTGCGCACAGGGCCGTTTTCTCTAGAAAGGGACCGAATGCTGAAATTCTGCTACTATCGAGCCTCCGCCAAAGCTCGCTTACTCATACGAACAGTGTCAGAAGAGGGCTCGAGTGAGCAAATTTTCCGAAGTCCCCGATTGACTACTAAGGAAAATCCTCATCAATGGATTTGCGACGAAACTGTCATTGACCGCGGCCACTACGATGCTGTATGCAAATTTTCCTTTCATCTTTCTGAGTCTGACAATCAATCGTCAAGTTGTGAAGTTTTTTAGTTGGAATTCGTGGCGGAGAAACTGAAGAACAAGCACTCCTACTTCGGGTTGGACGAAATTCAAATGTTGGAAGGCGTCGGTTCGTCCTCTGCACCTTTGTGCTGACTTTGATTCGATATTGACTTGTTTGTACTGACTGACAATGACCGACGTACTGTACATTGATTTTTGTGACTTTTAACTCAAATTGACCGAACTTGCAAAGCTTCTTGCTGCACTGTGTACTGCAAGAAGACACGGACGAAAAGAACAAGCCCCTCCTATCCTACCCCTCGGCTCAGTGGCGTATGCAGGATTTCGGAAAGGGGGTGTAAAATTTTGAAAGTGCCTGGCAGGGCAGCGGCCCGACCAGGGAAAATTTAGCAAAATTTGTCTTCCAAAACGCGTTTAAAAGGCATTCTGAGCACAAAATAGACAGTTTTGGTACATAATTCATTAGTTTCGCTTATTTTTGATAGACTTTCTCTTCTTACCTCCAGCGCAAAGGGGGTGTACCCACCCTACACCCCCATGGATACGCCACTGCCTCGGCTATTTTGCAGCTTTGTGTAAAATATAGAATAGATAAATATGCCTACTACGGTAGTACATGTCGAAATGTCGAAATTTTTTAAATGCAGCGAACAGATACGGTAAAGTTTGATCCTTGTTGAAGAAAATCGGATGAGACTGCCAAAATGTTTCTGAGCTATCACTCCTACTGTACCTACGGCACTGAACGGGAAGGTTACCCAATGACAGATGAACCTTTAACTTTTGGATTCCACACCTGCGTAAAGGTGTGTGTGAAATGTACGTAATTCAGTCTTCTCCAGCGATAAAGAGTTTGTTAAAAACGTTTTAACTCTTGAAAATTTTCAAAACTGGCCGTTAGACGTATTTAAAGGCGGTTTTCCGAAAGCTGTGGTGGTACAAGTAGGATGTACTACTATGCTTTCGAAGGCACGAGGATCAAGAATCTTTTCCCTGTCTTTTCATGTGCTGCTCGAAAAACTGGAATGGTGCAAAGGTGGCAACAAATAACGTAAAAGAACGTACGGCCGGAGGGCGATTGCATTTAGGGTGGCACATTGGGGTCGCTTCAAGAGGTGCTCGCAGAACTAAGAGTCTTTTGTGTGCTCGATTCAATGCCATTGCTCGACAGTGGGCGTGTATTTGAGCCTAAGACCGCTCGTGCATGACTGTTCTCTACTCCACTTCATCCTCATGACATTTGTCTTGCTTTTCTGTCTTCTTCTACAGCTCCGACCTACAGGTGGGCTGAAATTACTTCTAAATTGTCAACCTGGGAGAAAATACTACTCTTGAAAATTCAAATTCGAATTTTTAAAACGTCATTATGATGGTTAACTTAACAATTTTTGTGCCTTAAACTATTCTATTGTTTTTACGTTTCGAAAACCATTAATTAAGTTCCTTGAACTTTAATTTGTTCTTGAGAAGAATTTTCTAGAATCATGCGGTCCAGCAGCCATCAATACTTTGCAAGCAGTTTTGGGACCGGGCGTTACGCTGGTTGGGCCGGCAAAGACAGGTCGGTTGTTGTTTTAGAACGCTTACCACGACGTAACCAAGTTACTTGGTACGGTACCTAAACTAGTTTCAGCACCTGGACCACAAGTGACGTCCTCTCAGCAGTTGTTCTGCTCTGATTTTTCGACCGCCTGCAGATGGCGCAACGTAGCAGGCATCGATCAAATGGACTGGGCCATCGCCAACGGAGTCCCTGACGTCAATTTGCTGCAACAAGGCACCGGCACCTCCATACTGCCAAGTAAAACAAATCTACATAGAGCACCAATAATAAGCATTGCTTTTCAGCCTCTCCCTTCGCTCTGATCGCCACGCCCAAACTGGAGGCTCCCGGCACGAACGGTATTCTAGCCAGCGACACTGTTCCCTGTCAGTCGACTAACGGAGATCTAAGACTGAGGTACACGCAAGCCATCAAGTGTAAACAAGTCTACAATTTGCACTTGAAGGTATTGGACCAGTCCGCAAACAACTATTCAAGTATGTGCACTGGATGTGGGACAGGTGCCGCCCAACTATCGCTACTGCAGCCAACAGATTTCGTCTGGAGACCCCGGACCTGCATTTTTCTCCATTCCGCCGAGCAACACACCCTTCCAGGTAAGCCTACAATTGGTCCAAAATGCGGAACCAGGTTATAGTTAATTCAGATGCGATCTTCTCACGAACTTCGACTCCAGCCCTCAAATATTTTATTCAAAAGTGTAGCAAAATTATGAAATTTAAATATCTGCTAACTAGGTTTCAGATCAGCTAGAACGGGTCAAAGGTGGTCGAAAAATGTTTTTTTCGTAAATAATTCTTAATCTTACGGCAGTCAAAATATAATACTCCAGAGATGCTCCAATTTGGAAGTCTGAATTCTTCAATTCGATTCGTAACGCGTAAGCACATATTTCGTAAGAGAGTTTAGATCCACATCAAAGCTCAGAATTTCGTTTACACAACTGGAATATTGAACGGTGGCTACGCTATAATCGACAATATAGAATACTACGCTCAGACTACTTGCTCCGGTGCCACTTTTTACTCATCAATTGCACCCCTTCTTCTGTCAAGTTTTAGGCATAGTCAACCCTAATCCGAATCCGAACACGGGGGTCGATCCAAACCAGTTTCCGCTGCCCAGCACCAACCCCAACAACTTCGGTCAAGTCGACCCAAACCAGTTCCCACTACCGAACAACCCCCTCGATCCGAACAACTTCGGACTGGTGGATCCGAACAATTTTCCTCTCAGCGCCGGCGCCAGTGCCGGCAGCCCCAACCGAAATGGCTTCTCCATTTCCTCGGGAACGCTTGATCCCAACGACTTTCCAATGGAACAACCGGACCCAAACGACTTTTCGATCACAAATCCAGAGTCAAGACGCAATTCTGTATTTTGAGTTCATTCAGACGAATTTAGTTTGTAAATAGATCTATTTCAGTTCAGCGTAGTACGTCGAGCGTCTCCAACTTTTGGAGCGTCAGGAGCGTGTAATACACTTAAATGTGATTTCAACCCTGGACGACCTTGCATGAACTTTCTGCAATGGGGCTGGCTCTGGGACAACAAGCCAGTCGGTTCTATCCGAAATTCCGGTAAATTGTTCAGTCATCTCAATATTTCAAAGGCAGTAGTTTCCTTCTAGACGGCTACTACGTCTACACGAAAGGCGGTGTGAAGCAAGCCCGACTTGAAACAAAACCGTTTAGACTGGGAAAACTGACACCTATAAGCTTCAAGTACTTCAGAACGTCGCGGCGCGCCGTTTTCCAACTAACCGGAAAACGCAGCGGCCGAATTGATTCGACGCTCTTCCGCGCGCCATCCAGTGCAGTTTTGAATCGATGGGTAACGGAGCGAGTTTTGGTGGAGCAGGGAAGGTACGAAAAGGTGAGTGGTTGCGAAATGAATTTTCGTTATATAAAATCTAACGTTTAGTTGGTTTTCTCCGCGCAAAATGTCAACAGTGGAGAGTTGGTTGGGTTGGATTCGATAAACATGTTGGCAGCTGACGGTCGACCGGCTTGTTAATT
This sequence comes from Sabatieria punctata, assembly GCA_030248155.1. Lineage (NCBI taxonomy): Eukaryota > Metazoa > Nematoda > Chromadorea > Araeolaimida > Comesomatidae > Sabatieria > Sabatieria punctata. Next base: position 50,945 of record JASANB010001704.1, read on the forward strand.
ACTGTGATTGGCTAATTAGAACGAGAGACTAGTAAAACTTACAAGCACACTCATTTGGCATTCAATCACACTCACCTATCAAAAAATTTTATACATCTAAAACGAATGAACTGGGCGCTAGGCTGGCCACTCGGTAAGCACGATCTATAAAAAAAACTTGTATGTGTTTATGGCAAAGCGAATTGAAACTTGTTTGGCAAATCCAAAGCTGGACATTATTTACGAGTTTCATTCTCTTGGTTGCCATAGCAACCGCGCCTAATTGTACAGTAATAAAATTAGAAATTTGGTCACCTTTAAATTACTTTCTCGCCAACCTATGTACATAGGACGTTTGTGTCTACGTACGTACCTGAGCTGCCATTGCAAATGGGCAGCGCGCCGACTAAAACCGCTACAAGCTACGATTTCACAAGTAACGCTCTGACCAATGAACAGCGGAAGCTGTTGATCGACAGTTACGCCCAGGCCGCTGCAGATTTCAAAAGACAGCGAGTTAGTCTGGGTCAGCAGCTCTTTCTCAACATTTTGATGCGCGGCAGAAAGTTGCGCCGACTCTTTGCTTTGGAAAACTTGCAAGTGCCGCTTTTCTTTATTGCACTGCACACCGCAGCAATTGTCTTTCAGACAGAGCAAATCTTGCATAGCCAACGGTTCGTCTACCACGCCAACGTGTTGGAGGAAGCTATCCAGAAGCTTCTGTCGCTAACAGAACAGAAGCTGGTCAAAGAAGCCCAAAAGTTGGCCAGCATGCACTACAAGAAACACAAAGACGGCTTCAATCCCATGTACTGGAGCATTTTTCCGATCGTTATGGCTGAAACTATGGAGCCCTATTGCTCTGACACTGAAGGTATACACATACATACTGTATGTGCCAAACCATAGGTACGCAGTACTGTTGCTTGGTATTGGATTTTCATAATGTGTATGTGTACACACATTCAAAAAGAATGTGTATTTTTGTGTATGGTAAATGTGTACATGTATGCATACATGTAACAGGCCCCCCACCCGACTTAGGTGAGCCCCCCCGGATGCCCCCACCCCGAGACGATTTCGCCGACCCCCCTTCCGCGGATGACCTGTTACATGTACTGTATGTGTATATACACAAACAACAGTAGTACAGTCAGGCACTCTTTATGTACGTAGCAAGAGCAACTGTTGCTGCAGTTGGCGGAAAAGAGTTCACGCTAGAAGCTTGGCAACAATTCGGTGAGCATCTGGTTGACATAATGCAAGCGACATTCATAGATGCCTCACTGAAGCATTCAAACAAAGCTCGTTCGGTGCTTTCGGTTAAAGTACCTGATATATTTCATTGAGCCAAACTGTGTCAGTTGATTTTTACGCTTCTACCTTTCTGTTCTTTCTTACTGCAACCGGAAGGCTTCGTTTTCTATGCTACTTGCTTCGTCACATTGTTGATGTTAACGTACTGTACCGCACACTATTTAGTAACTATCCTTTTACAGGCGCTAAGAATGTTTACCTGTGATATTTGGATTACCAGCTGGTTACTGATAACGCGTTGCTAGCATCTCTGTATTGTACAGTTGTGGGCATAGTAGCAATGGATCAAGAAACAAAAGGAGTAAAAGCAATGGGAGTGGAATGGGCACCGATCAACATTCCGTTCGAGCGACGTCTTCAGACATTGGCTGTTTATTTCCACTTCTTCGTTATGCTTCTCTTTGGCTCTTTAGCAACACCTCTCATTTTGCTCTATGTATTGCTGTTCACCAGCTATTGGCGTTGGGTGATAGTGTATCTGATGTACGAGCTGTATGACTTTCAAACCCCAGAGAAGGGTTCTCGTCCGATTGAATGGTTTCGAAGGTCCATTCTCTGGCACTACTTCCGAGACTATTTTCCGGTCTACCTTCACAAAACCGTTGACTTGGATTCTAACAAAAACTACATTTTCGGGTGACTGTTTTCTTTCTGCTACGCACACTTGCGATCTATCATGCTTTATTGTTCAGCTACCATCCGCACGGGGTCATAGGCATAGGAGCGCTTTTAAACTTCGCCACAGACGCAACGGGCTTTTCTCGCAAATTCCCTGGCATCCAGGCTAGACTGATGACACTGGCTAGCAATTTCTTCGTGCCCATTGTCCGAGACTACATAATGGCGTTGGGTCGTTTCTTTCTATTCCACTCCTTGGTCGTGCAAAGCAAACGGTGCGTAGTTTAGGCTTTTGCAGCGTGAGTAGGAAGAGTATTTCCTATCTGCTGAGTCAATCTGGCCAAGCAACTGCAGTGCTGATCGTTGTGGGCGGGGCACAAGAGGCGTTGGACGCCAATCCCGGACGATACGACCTCACCTTGTCAAATCGCAAGGGATTCGTCAAACTGGCCATGAAGCACGGGTATTGTACGCTAATTTTATTGTTTGTGATTAGCAAGCTCTTCTCTTTCAGTGCAGATTTGGTGCCGGTCTTTTCGTTCGGAGAGAACGATGTCTACTGGCAACTAAGCAATCCCGAAGGTTCCATGACACGCAGATTTCAGGTGGAGTTTTTATTCAGACTGTCCAAGTACGTATTTGTCGAGAGCAATCGATATGCCAAGGGCCACCAGTAACATACTGGTGCACACCCCCATCACAATTAGTAGCTGAGCGCCCTCTGAAATGATATGGGTTTGCTGAGACACATAAGGTCACCAGCTCAAGTGGAAAGGAAAAGTTCAGGGGTCAAATAGTTAAACGATACCATGAAATCAAAAATTGGTTTCCAGACGAATTCGAGGAGTCTAAGCCTCTGCCGATGGGGCCAACCCCCGATGACTATGGACTGTTTAACTAATAACACTACCAAAACAGATACGTACCTCCAGTTGAAGCTGAATCGCCAAAGTCTGGCTCGGAGGTCAGTACCATAATTGACCACAAAAATGCAGCAGGGACAGTGTAAAATGCGACGTCATCGTGCAGTTCGCAAACAATGGCCGAAAACACAATAACAGTGACTATTCCAATCACTGCTAAAACTGCTGTGATTCTGTGAAGGGTGCGCTTGAATCTCCGTAGTAGGGTTTGGTTGTGTTGACTCAGTCTAAACACCCGCAGCACACGGACCACTCGAGCAGCGACCAGCAAACGGTTTATACTGGTTTCGTAACGGTTACAATGAGTGACAAGCTCGCTTGAGGAGGGAAGACTGGCTGCCAGGTCGATTAGATTCAGCGGTTGCAGTAGAAACTGGCATCGATTGGTCACAACTAGTAGTTTACAGAAAAATTCAAGCGCAATCAGCGCAGTGCACAGATGAGCAGCGCATTTCAGCGCTACGATTGGCTGAAGATTGCCTCTCGAACCAACCTCCTGCAATATTAAATTAATTTGTCTACCCACTACCAAGCATTCAATTTTGTTTACACAAAGTATTTACACACTCGTAAACCTACAAACAAGGCTTTTAGGTTCAGTCTGAGTGAGCTGAGGAGAACTAATCTTGGAGCAAAACAGTGAGCTTCAGAGTGTGAATGCGCAAGTGTACATGCTCTGTGTAGTTCATAGAGTGGCATGGACCTACCTGTAGTTCAGGTACAGAGCCGAGAGCGAAAATGAAATTGGACAAGAAGCCAACAAAGGCCGAGCAGAAAGCGAACAGTCTGGCAGCGCGAGAAGAGGAGGGTTTGTCCAGCAGCAGCCACAGCCGGAGTCTCTGTTTGCCAAGCCAGACCCCCCTGAACTTCTGAGTTCTTCTGGCTTGCGGCCAACAGCAAGCAGCCAGGGCACGCGCCGGAATGCCCCAGAAGTTCAGTTCATCCACCAGCTCATCGGCACAGATTCCGTCGGGCTTGTGGCATCGACCGCTGACGTAATAGCTGTAGACCACGTCGAAGAGAGGAGGCGATCTCTCGAAGAAGTACTCCTGAGTAGAACTGATGAATTCGTCGCAGCAGTTCAGTCTGCATTCATGATTCATCAGCACGAAGTCGTGCAGAAAAGTACCTTTCGGCTGATTGAGTACTGTAGTTGACTTGAGACGGTAGCTCACTCCTCCCACGTTCAGACTGAGAAATTCCAAGAAATCCTTACTAGATACTTGTTTGTTCGCTGTGCTTCTTCCATTGCTGCAGCACAGCACAGCACAGTGGTTTTAATTCGAGGTTCAGCGAAATATTTATTTATTTATTTATTTCTCTCATATCAATTCAATTGAAATATTATAGAGCTAACTACTGTCTTCCTTTGGAAGGGAAATTCTAATATTTGCTTACCGTCGGCGCGAACACATAGCCAAGGAGCAAGACCAAGTCGCTCTGACGTAGATAGAGACTCTCTGCATGCATAGCAAATTAGACGCGTCTGCCGTGGCATTAATATCGGTTGTGTTCATCTATGAATACTTGATTTAGATGCTGGTCAAGAAGTTAACCGGTATTTCGCCTGTTTTTTTCCACGGTCGTGGAGTCTTCAACTACACATTTGGCCTGATGCCCTACAGAAAGCCCATCAATACTGTTGGTGAGTTTGACTGGGCTATAACTGAATTTGGGTAACGTGTGGCTTTCAATTTCTTCTCTTGCTGACAACATGCTTCGATAAAAAGACGCAGAAACGCCCAAACCCATACAAGTGTTGTTTTTAACAAGCCTACTCTACATTTGTGGTCTCTCGCTCGGAGCGTTTGATTCTGCCTGATACTGTTATTTTACTAGTGGATTTTTATTTTACTATTTACTAAATTTACTACAAATTCAGCCCGTCAATTTAATTTTTATTTTACTATCAGGCAGCTCCGATTTTACTAATTTTTGTTTTACTAATAAGTCTCCTAATTTTACTACTATTACTGCGATTTTACTAGTCGATAACGTGGAATTTTGAATCAGTGATGCCAAGGTACTGTGAATAATTGATGTTGGTCCAAGTATTTGCTGAATTTGATCATGATACGAAGTTCTCCAGAACTGTAGACACAAAAATTTGTGAAATTTGACCGACAAAACTGGACCCACACTTCTTTTATTGCAAAATTGATCAAGATTTTGGTTGGAATTAACCAAAAACTAGTAAAATTGTAGTAAAATTTCTATTTTACTATTGACGGCCTTTGGTAATTTATTTTTATTTTTACTTTACTATTGGCTCTAAATTTTACTTTTTGCTATTATTTTACTACTAGTAAAATACCACTAGTACTCCTAATGTTCCTAATGTTTTGTTTTACTATACTATACTATAGTAAAGTAACAGTACTGCCTGATGTGGTCCGATCCGGCTCTTAATCCCTCTTTTACTGCTTCTGATATAGTATATTTTTCAGTAGGAGCTCCGATCTCCGTTCCGCATGTGGCTAATCCGACACAAAAGGAAGTGGCAGATATTCACAGTCAGTACATAGCAGCTCTAAAGCAGCTGTTCGAGAAACACAAACACAAGTTTGGAGCCAGTGACGCTCAGCTACATATTTTCTGATACTCTTGTGGATAGAGCATTTCTAGAGTGTTATACGTTGTGTGCTCTTCCTGCTCCGTATGGTATTTGCGTAGTTGAATACTAACCGTACTTTCTATATGACCACCATCAGAGAATATAAAATGGTCGTTCTTTTCTTCATTCTTGATTATACAGACAGCGCTTCTATTCTGGTTTCTGTCGGTGGGTACGATGCCTACTAGCAAAGCGGGTTGAAGCAGCATGTGCCTTTAGAACGTCATCATAGTTGCATTAGTGGAAGAGCAGAGTGTTGAGGAAGCTGTAAGACTTATCAATACTATTTCTTTATGAATGACGTGTCAGTTTTTTCAACATTCATTTCATAGTCTACCACTACATAATAGAGGTCGCTGAGCGGGCAAAACTTGTTGAACCAACCGAAATAGTGGTAAGTATAGCAAATTTTTATCACTTTGCTCGAGATCAAATTCGAACCTGTATATTAGCAGTGACATACATTTCCTACGCTGTCTTCGAAATTTCAATTAGGTAACCAACTATTAAAGAAGCGAACAGCAAAGAACCGATATCACTGAAACGCAACAGAACAGAGTTAGTTCTTTCTTAGCTTTCCTATAGAAAATGCTTGCAGCAGTTTGAAATAATAGAAGCTTCATGCAGCAAACCAATCGCTAGAATTACAAACTAATGATTTTCTTGCAGCAAAATGTACAGTACGTACGTAGAGCAGCTAAATTATTTAACCATGAAATTAGCACACAGCCATATGATTGCCACAAAATTACCTTATCCACTTCGCTGACATGCAAATTTCTGAAGAGGCGGCGTCATCTGCTGGAATAGGCACAGCTAACATCAGCTACAGTGCCTGAAGGGATGAAGCCATGTCATGTGTAACCAGACGTGGGCTGGCATTTCGGCTGAGGGGGGTAGGAGCGCCTGAGGGGGGCTGAGGTGGTGGTAAGCCAAAGAGTCCGATTTTTTGCTAAAATCAAGGGTTTTTTGCTTATTTTTCATTAAAATAAGCCAAAATAAGCTATTCTGAGCTCATTTACACCTAATTCAGGCATATTTTTATCATAATTTTGTATACAAAATTCTTCCGAAAAATTCCTGAGGGGGGTATCGGCTGGCTGAGGAGGGGGGTAAGTCAGAGCCTGAGGGGGCAAACCCCCCTCAGCCTCCCTTTGCCCATGTCTGTGTGTAACAACATCTTCCGGATGACACTGATTCTATGTGCATCTACCAAAAAGTTAAGCCTATTTTTTGCCTTAAAACCGTCCACCTTGGTTTGACAGCTGAATCGGTGCAGTGAATCGGTTTTTGATGAGTCTGCAAAAAACAGCAAGCACTGGAACAAACACTAAGTGATCAACAAACGCAACCGCTGGATAACCAAAAATCGAGTGCGAAATCTATGGGCTGTGCGGGAATGTTCGCCTTGTTAGAGATTAAAGATAAAGATTATATATTTTTTAGTTAACTAACATGCAGAATTAGGGAAAGACATACGACTAGTAATTGGCGAGATGTGCATGTTCAAATTTGACTTCTGAAAATTCGGGTCAGTTGATTTATGAAGTGCAGGCTAGGGCTTGATCAAAACAAACTTTTAACTAACAATAATAATCGTGACAAAAATCTCTTCATTTGGTTAAGAATTGATCAGGTCTTTTTTGGGCAACACTATATAATCACTTTAGTAGGTATGTACAGTAGTCTATCAGTCGTGCCTCGTTATTATGGCAAACCATCGATTATATGGCCAGCTAGATGGTGTCCCATTTATTTTGCGCAGTGTATGTACACGTTAATAGGCCCTTGGTTTCTGGCTATGACGAACAATTTGAATGTTCCAAAGCATACATGTAACAGGGGAGGTCTGGGGGGTCTGCCCCCCACCCGACTTAGGCCAGACCCCCCGGATGGGGACCCCCCCCCCCCCCCCGAGACGATTTCACCGACCCCCCCCCGCCGATTTTTCTGTCAAGTAAATTTTCGAGCAAATTTTTGCAATTTTTTTACACTTTCACACACAAAAATTGCCAAAATCGCCTGCAAAACAGCACTTTTTAGCTGTATTTCAGTCCAAATTAGCGATTTTTGGCGATTTTTAGGCCAAAAATTGCGATTTTTCTCGATTTTTGAGCGTTTTTTAGTGCCCACCCCCCGCCCCCCCAAATTTTGGCTCAGACCCCCCCGGCCGGCGCCAGACCCCGCCCCAAACCCCCCTCCCCCCATCGGCGGATGACCTGTTACATGTATGTTCCAAAGAGCTGATTTTGTGTGTTTTAAGGTGCATTCATATTAGTGTAGAAAACGATCGCCGGACGACTTTTCTGTAGGGCGACTCATTTGTAATATACGCACGAACACGCCCCGTCACATCTTCCGCTTGCAACAACACTTTGAAGAAGACGTAGCGCGTTGGTGCGTATATTACAAATGAGTTGTCCTACAGAAAAGTCGCCTGGCGATCATTTTCTGCACGAGTATGAATACACCTTAACTGATTCGTTAATATGGCTTTCGTTTATAGGGCCTAAAAAGCTGCTTCCTTTTTAATATTGCCGACAGTAAAGGGCTGTAATTTTGCATAATTCCATGTTTACATTTGAGTTTTTTGTGGCAATTTTGCTTTCTAGCATTAAAGAGTTTTTTTGCCCTTTTAGCCCGCCATAATCTAAAAGAAGAATAATGTTGTTCATAATTTATGACCTTTAGGCAAAATTATTGCGGTTTTGTTTGGTTGACTCTATAATATGGTCAGTTGAACCATGTTCCATCCAAAGTGGTCATACTAATGAGGCACTACTGTGTCAATTGAAGCGGACTGACATCGTAGAACTTTCAACACTTGTTCAAGCGCTATGAAGCTAGTTTTGCTTTGATTTGAGTGCGTAATAGGAATAAATGGTGACAGCTTGATTGACAGAGCATCCAGCAGATAATCATGCGGTGTTTAGGTCTTCTGTTTAATCAAGAATTCCGCCGCTATGGCACATATTAACAGTGGGGACACGTATCGCAATCACGCAACTCGGAATTAGACTAATGAAATGAAATAAAAAATTGATTGATTCTCGCAGTACATAGCGTGATTGAGGTTTTGGATAAGATTATTCGCTTCTTGGTGGACTGAAGCAAGCACGTGTGCTTCAATTCCCGTTCGTACATACTCGCAGAACCAGTCGAGCTACGTACAAAGGTAAATTAGATGCGTTTCACGAAAGCGGTTTCTTCATCTGTAGTTTTTAATCGAAGTATGCAACGCACGCACATGGAAACCAACATTCAAAATCGCAATTCCTATTTATTTTTGCAGCAACAGTCATGGCCGCTACTTCGATTTGCGCTCTGGTATGCCTGGTGGTCGCCATAGGTCTAGTAACGGATGGGCGCAGTGCAAAACGAAGCAGACCCGTGACGGCTCTGCAGCAAAAAGAAAAACGAAATTGGATTCCATGGATGCAGCTGCTGCAGCACCAGAAAGAAGAAAACGAAAAGCGAATGGTTCCACCGGTCGGTAGTGAAAGCTGGATGATAGATTCGTACAAAAAACGTTGAAATTGAGATCGGTTGGCTTGATAAACCTTATACAGCAGACCCGAACTAGCATCCATGCGACTTTTTAAAGTAATGTTGGCCACAAAGCAAAACCCAACACCTACTGTAGGCTGGTATCACGCTGCAGCACTTATCACGACTGTTTTGCGAAAACAACGCACATACAGTACGACTTTTAGCCGTTTCCACTATCTCAAATCACATGTTTATCTGCAGAATTTAGCATATAATTGAAGGCAGGCAAGAGTCATATCTTGTCGGCCAAACAAAAACCGGAACGCTCCACTCCAGTAACGAAAAAACAGCTCTTAAACTAACGACTGTCGTCATGCAATTTTTCGCGTTGCTGCGCGCTTACAAATCGCACCGCACGTAAAGTTGCTTTAACCCTTTGGGGGAGACTCACGCCATATGGCGTATGAAAATTAGCGCGGTATGAGCACTGTCCTGATTAGGAACAATATCGTAAGTCAATATCGTAACTGCTAGAGGACTAGCGTTTCTAATCCTCTCTGGGGGCGTAATATTGAAATCGGCGCGATTAGCCGAGTTCTTCAAATCTGAGCCGATTAGGATCTGATTAGTTTTGATTTAGGGCGTATATGATTACAATCGATAACTAATAGCGGTCTAATTCGAAATTAAATCAAATCGGAATGGTGCCATATAAACGGTTTCAGTTCGTAGTCATTTCTAATCCTCCCACCGAGCCCGAACAACGAATTTCTAATCGGAACGCCCCCATCGGATCGGATTAGCGAGTCACAATTTCGTCAAAAAATCAAATTAGCTCGACAAGAATTAGCCCGAAGTTAGATGGTTTGCTCGAAGGGGTTAAAAGCAACTTAGCAGCAAGCCCGGGTTTTTTTCGACTGTGATAAATACGCAATAACTTTGCCTATTCAGCATGAATGTTTTAGTAAAATTTCATGCTTTCGTTTTTCGGTTAGTGACATTTTAGTGTCAATCAGACCAATTCGTACCGCACGTAATAAGCTGCTCTCTTCGAACGTTCAGGTACTGTTTTCGGCATTAATAGCTGCGCTAGACAGTCTTCTATTAAGCGTGTATGATTTTGGTACAGAAACTGTTATCATTTTCAAAATAAAACTCTTTCGATTACGAAGCCGAAGAACAGAATTAGTTTTGGTAAATAAAACCAATTTCCTATATCTTCAAGAAATAAATAAAGCTGACGGGGAATTCATTCTATCAATAACTGGGTCAGTCGATCGCAAAAGTTCGAGGAAAGGTTGCTTCTAAAAAATTTTCGACGCTTCGTATGGTTTCAAAGTCCAAACAGTCGTCTGTACTGTAGCATCCACGTATCAGTCAGTGGCGTATCCAGGATTTTGGAAAGGGGTATAAAATTTTGAAAGTGCTAAGTTGGTAAAAACTGCCCAACCAGGGTAATAAAATTTAGCAAAATTAGCCCTCAAAAACGCGTTTAGGCTAGTCAAGGATTCAGAAAAGAATACACACTTTAGAATTCAAAACAAACAGAAGACAAACATCCAAATTTTAGTACGTAGTACATACCACTATTAAACTAGGTGGAGTGCCCAAGACCTACTTCAAGACCGGTCTTGCACGGCCCGCAAGGGCAAACATGGAAACACTAAATGTCTGCATCTTCGCGGCTCGTTTGATTCCCAAAGTGATAGCTGTCGTGAAATGTATCTTTTCGAAGTGCCAACCGTCCGACGCGCACTAGCGCTTGCATATCAACAAATATTTGGCTCGGCTGTCTACCACCGAGCAGTTTTAACGTCCTTATAGTTAAAAGAAGTGAGAAACGCACTTTGTGCATTGAGTCGAAATAAATGTTCTGCTTACCAGTATTCTATTTCTTCTCCTATCTCAACTTCTCAAATGACTTGCGCAGTTCTTGTTGATACTTGACAATTGGCACAGTATCTTTGGAAGCATGGGTGCGTTCACTTTGAAAAAGTACGACCAAAAATGGTTAGAAACAATTTCTTTTCTTGGTGAGTAACCAACAGATTTTATTTTGGACTGGTCCAGAGCGGCCATCAGGTGGCCTTCTACAGTGAGGCTTACAGCTATTTCAAACTACCTGCAGGTGTGGAAAATCGACAGATTTTGATTGCTAAGCCAGCGGCCGACACTCGATCAGATCCTAATTTTATCCGATCAATATGGCAGGAGGACAGTGGCGGCTCGGATTTTTATTTAGTTTGGATGTACTCTCCTGGGTTTTTGGCAGATGTGATCAACAGAGAAAGTCAACCCTTTCAGCACCTGATAAATGATAGCACGGACTTGGTGCTCACTGATTACATGTTTACCATCTCTGGGAGTCCAATAGCCCATCACCAAAACCGGTTAGCCGGGTTT